>CAOKZL010003347.1:0-104238 GCA_948472985.1 Iguana delicatissima | reverse complement strand
CCCCAGCACTGTCCCACCCTTTCCCAGTGGGCTCTTATCCCCAGCTGAGACTGAAGGCTCCAGGACCCCCTGCTGGCCTGTCCCAGGCCTCTCTTGGTCAGCAGCAGGGGGACTGGCTGGAGGAGCCAGCCGCCCGTTCGGACTCTGGAGGCTGATGGAGATGCAGACATCCCCCACCTGCAGGGCATGGCAAGGGAGGGAGAAGAGCCGGGTGGTCCTCTCAGGACTGCAGGAGGACCAGCCCTGTCCATAGACAAAGAAGGGGTGCTCAGGGGGAACGTCAATGCTCACTTTGCTCTGCTGTTCCCCAACCACAAAGTGCAGCGTCACCAGGCCCTGCCAGGAGCTCTCCTGGATGTCCACCACCGTGCTAGAGTCAATCTTCAGGCCACCGCTCACCTCCGCACTGTGCACAAAGTCCTGGGTCTGCAGATCCTCCACCCGCTTCAGTTCCCCAGTGGCCAGCTGGATGATGGCTCCTTTCATGAAGTGGGAGGGCAAGTGGCTCTGGGAACGGGTGGCACAGTCCACCTCTTGGGCTGTCCCTGCTGCCTCTGGACTCAACGCCCCCAGGCTGTCATGACTGGTATGCTGGAAGGAGCCTGGGACTGACCTGCCATTGGCCACTGCCAGCCCCTTGAGGAGCTGCCTGTGCTGGAGCTGCTCCTGCTCAGGGGGTCTCCACGAAGGGCTCCTGTCAGCCACTGCCTGAACCGCTTCCGTGGGGTTCCTTGGCATTTCTCCCTTCTGCAAAGGAGCGTGAGCACGGTGGGACAGGTTCAGAGGGCTAGAGCCACCTTTCTCCTGAGGAGATGAACCACCAGGGTAGTCCTGAAAAGACAGCACCCCCACCACCCGCTGCACCTCCAGGTCTGTGTCCGGGCTGCTCCGCTGAGAGGCCCCCGAGGTCTCTGCTCTCCCCACCATCTGAGAGCTCATCAAGACGGGACCGTTGGTGCCACATGAGACAGTCATCCGGGGCCAACGCTCTTTGGCCTCACTTTCCTTTGCTCCTGCAGCCATCCTCTGCACCCCGTTCTCTATGGCTATTTTAGGATCAAGGTGGTTCTCTTGCAGAACAGGCTCTGGGTTGAGGCCTGCAACAGGAGCATCAAACGCTGAATATCCTCCTGGCAGACGGGACACCTGGTAGTAGATGGGAATCCTACCCTGCGAAGCATCCAGAGGCTGGCCCCCAACATGGGTCTGCGGTGGGGCTGGTGGTGAAACTGAGGCAGCAGCCTTGCCAAATCCATGAGCTGCTTGGGGGGTAGGAGTGGAGTCTTCGGTAAGAAGAGGTGTGTAGGGCACAAAATGGGAAATGTGGGAGGTCGGGAGGCCAGCAGAAGAGGGGAGGAGGTGGCCGGGGACAAAGCCTGGTGGCACCGCATAGGGCAACGAGTAGGGCGAGCCCACGAACTGCAAGGGCGCCGGAGGAAGCTGAGCGTAGTGGATGGGTGAGAAAGGGATCCCCGGGTGCTGTATGAGCTGCGAGGCCATGCCGAAGGCCGAGGGGAGCGCGCCTACGTTCACCACCGGCGGGGAGAAGGTGGCCGCCGGCATGGCCACTTTGTAGAGCAAGCCATACTGGTCCACGGTCACGCTGGCCACGGCCTCCGGGCCTCCCCCTGCCTGGCTGTAAGGGGAGGGTGTCTGGCTCTGCCCTCCCGCCAGCGCCCCGGGCCCCCGGGCCCACTCCGCGGAAGCTTCGCCGCCGCCGCCGGCCCCCGACCCCTTCTCGGCCGCCCTGCACGGATCCTCGTGGCCGGCGACCGCGGCGCTGCTGGCGGCTGCCGGCAGCTCTCGCTTCTTCGGGGGGAGGCACTCCTGCCCCCGCTCCTGGGCGGCCCTCATGCCGCCGCGGGGAGGGGCCCGCTCCGCCTCCGCCTCTTCCTCCTGCGGGCTCTGCGGCTCCTCCTCGCCGGGCCGGGCCGCGCCGGCCGGGCGCCTCACCTGCGAAGACAACAGCAACAACAGCCACCATCAGCGCCGGAGGGGACGGGAGGGGCGGGCGGGCGAAAGAAGATCGCTCTCGGTGGCGGCGCCGGGAGGGAGGGAGGGAGGGAGGGAGGCCGCCGCCCCGCTCCCCGTTCTCTCACCCGCCTTCTCCCTCCTCTTTGGCTCCGCCGCCGCCGGCGCCGCCGCCCTCTCCGGAACCGCCACGGCCGGGCTCCATTCCGCCGCCGCCGCCGCCGCCTCCGGCCTGGCCCCGCCCTCCGCCTCTCGCGGCGCGCCGGAACTGCCGCGGCCGTGACGGCGGGATGGCGCGCACGAGACCGGCCCTCGGAGATGACGCTAAGCCGCCGGCCCCCAGTTGCCAGGGCAACCGCCGCGGAAGCCGCCTCCGCCCCGCACGGCGCCGTCGCCATAACGACAGGCACGTGACGCTGCGCGAGGCCTTTCCTCTCGCCCGGCCGGCCTCGCGGGGTTGTCGTGAAGGCCGCCGAGGAAGCCTTGGTGGAGGAGGACGATCGAGGCGGGCAGGCGGGCGGAGAGAAGACCGGCGGGCGAGGGCCGCCCCTGCCCGGGCCCAGGGCCCTGCCGCCGGTGTGGCGTTCGCGGGGGGGCTTCGCGCGGGGCTGCCTCCGCCTGCCCGGAGGGCCCTTCCGCCTAAGCAGGTCCCCCGAGCCGCAGGGCGGATCTCCCCCTTTCTCGCGGGAGGCTTCCCCCAGAGCAGTCCTCGTCCCGAGCCGCCTGACTTCACGACCACCCCATGAGGGAGACCGCCCGGGAGAAGCGACGGGCCCTCCCCTCTCCAGGCGAGCGCCCCGGCAGGGCCTGGCAGGAGCGGAGAGCTGCCGCCAACAACTGCCCGGAGGCCCAGCGCCGCGGGGGTGGGGGGTCTAGGCGGAAGTCTGGGAGTGCCGCCGCCGCCGCCCGTTTCCCGGGCAGCGGATCCGTCGGGACGGCAGACGCTCAGCCCAGCCGCCCCTCCGCGCTGCCCCCGAAAGTGCGCCCACGCTCGCCTTCTTGGCGGAGCCCATCGTGATCCCGCTTCCAGGAACACCGCCTGCCCGCTCTGGGGCCCCCAGGCAGACCTCGCTAGGAAGCACCTTCCTTCCACGGTCTGCGACATGCTGGGTCCGCGAAAGTAGCAACAGCTCCTCCTGATTTCGTCCGGGGTTTGCAGAGGGTGCCACCTGAGGTCTCCCCGCTTTCCACGCAATGAATCCGCACGGCCACAGCACAAAGGCAGGGCACAGATCCGTCTGGATTTTACATGGGACGCATCCGAGGCCACGCCAAACCAGAAGTCCTGCTGGTGCTGGAGAATCACACTTCCTACACATTGCCACACCACCACAGAGCACAGCCCTGACTCCGAGGGAAGGATCCTCAGGAATCCACGAGGTTTTAAAATATGGGATTCGCCTGAAAGGATATTCAAATCAAACAACAGGTAACAACAAACTAAACCAGTAAAATCATATTTATATCTCTGTACCACCAAGGCACAAATCCTTGCAGATCCTGTTGATTTTTCACAAGGGATCCCCCCAGACCAGGATGAAATGAAATAATAAAAAATTTCACCCACAGTTTGGATTCAAAAGAGTATGGTTCCTGTGCATCACCTGCTATTTTAGTGCAACACTGTGGATTTGAGGCATAAATCCTCATGGATCCCTATGATGCTTGCAGGAGATCCTCATGAAATGACTGCCAACTCATCTATCACATCTGTGTGCAAAGACAGGACCATAAAGATAATATCAGAAGTTGTTGTACCACTATGGTGCAAGAACAAGAATTTTAGGGATGGATCCTTGTAGAGGATCCCTTCCCCTTTACCATGCCCAGATCAAAGAACAGATTTGTGCCCTTACACTGACTCGTAAACATTGCAAATTTCATACCTTGCTGCATCCCCCAAGGGAGAAAAAGGAGAAACTAAAGCATGGATGACATATGTTAATGTGACATTTACATGGAATCCACGCAAAACCATTGCCGATCATGCAACTTAACCCTCTCCCAGGATCTAGGTATTAAAATCTCTCCATGGCACCAACACGTATCTGAATCACATATCCTTGACAATCCTCTATGTGACTTTACTGGGGATCCATCTGAAGACACCACCCAGTCTGAAAAGCCATTGGCTTAACATATGTAAAAACCATTGACTTAACATTTTAAATTTCAATTTCCTGACAGCCTCACAAGGTGAAACTATAGATCTTGTGAATCCTTATGAATCCTCACAGTTTTTAAAGGCATTATAACTTTTATATAGATTCCACTTCAAACCACCATCACATTATAGATTAGATGCATAACCACAGACTGAACCATAGAAATTATCAATACTGCATCTCATCTCAACCTCAAGGTGCAAAAACAGAAATCTACTGCATGGATCTGGTTTGTCTGGGTATTTACAGGGTTTTCTTCCACAACATGGGATAAATCACAGAACCCATCCATATCCAGGGACCCCTCCCTTCCCAGGAACACCATAGCATTAAAAAAAAGGGTGTAAGGCATGGATCCTTATGATTTTTAAGAGCATCTGACTAAAACCATATGCGGAATGTACGTGACATACACACACAGATTGACTGCTCCATAAAAATCTTGGATTACCTAGTTTACCCCATCAACACTGTGCAAAAGCCTGCATTCAAGGGAGGGGGGTTGACAGATCTTCCCAGCTACTGGGAGATCCCTCGCCAATCACGCTGCAACCATGTTTAGGGATTCTGTTACGCTGTAGAGCATATCTGTCTCGGATTTTGTAGTGAACAAGGAAAGAAAATCATGGCTTTCTTCCTTCACGGCATTGTCCATCACTCTGAGGCCAGAGATAGGGGGCACGGATCCTCACGGTTTGCGGTGGAGCAGATGCAAACATCTGATGGGCTGGAGAAGAGCAACACTTTGGTTCCATGCGTTTGCTTTACGAAGTAGCAGGTTTGTGTTTTTTAACGGGGGTAATACAAGTTTCAGTAATAGTTTCAGATAGATCCCATGTAAAACTCATTTGGATCCATAAGCGTCCGTGCCCCAGGTCCAGGTTTTTGGGCCATGTCAGTAAAGCAGTGAGGGCGGTTCATGATTTTTATGGTCGTTTCGTGAGGATCTTTGAAAGTGATTTGGATTTGGCAGTGGGTTCCATATAAAAATCAGTTGGGTTCATCCGGAGCCCCGTCAGCGACCCACGTTTTTGATCCTGTGCCAAGAGCGCTGTGACCACCCCTGCGTCCTCAGGGGAGACCAGCCCCCTGGCAGCCGCCTGGGCCCGCAGAGGGAAGGCAAAAAAATCGGGCCCGTGAAATTAAAACAGGACCCTCCTCGCTTCAGAGAAAATGCATTGAGAACGAGGCGGCCTGGGCTACAAAGCACACACTCGGCTGCGCGGGCAGGGTCCCGCTAAAGGCAAGCCTCTGTTCAGCAGCCCTCGACTAGCGGGACCGCGCACGCCCGCGCTGCTCGCCCCGGGGATGCGGAGACCTGGGCAGCGGTTCTCGCGCTCGAGTGGCCAGAAGGCACCCGGCGTGGTTCTAAGGCGGAACCGTAACGCCCGCCAGCAGGACCCGGACGGACGGAAATTCGAGCACAGCCGCAGAGGTGACTAGGCAGGCGTCTGACGTCATCACTGCCTGCCACGGCGCAGTCTCTCTGCTATCTATTAAGGGCGCTACGGGTGCTTCCGCGAAGGAAGCTAGTTCTTCGACCCAGCGCTGTAGTCACGCTCGCTGCCGCTTCTGTTTGGTCTCTAAGCGTGGCAGACGGGGCGAGGCCGGCGGCCGGACCGGGACAAGTGGGGGCGGCGGGAGGGGCGCTACGCCTCGGCCTGAGGGGAGGCGCGAGCAAGTTCCGGCCACAGTGTCCCTCCGCCTGCGGTATCGGTGCTGAGGCCGCGGCGCCGCCATTTTGAATGCCAGACTCCTGTTCCTGCCGCCGCCTTTGCCGCCGCCGGGACCCGGCCCGGTGAGTGGCACCGAGGGAGGGAGCGATCGCCGTCCTCAACCGAGAGCCCGGGCTGCTCTGGGGGGAGGAGGAGGGGGAGGGAGGCTCCGGTTTCACCGCAGGCAGGCAGGCAGGCAGGCGGGCAAGGAAGGAGCGCCCGGCCCGCGAGGGCTGCGCTCTGGCCGGCCAGCCACCCCCCCCCGGGAAAGGCCCTTCCGGGATCTCGCTGTGAGGCGGCGGTGCCCCGTTTCTCGCTGTCCGCGTCCCCTCGCCCTGGGCGGGGCCAGGCCAGGCGGAGCTCCTGCCATCCGGGGGTCCCGGCTGTCTCCGCGGCGTTGCTCCTCGGGGGCCCGTGCCGGGGCTGGCCGGCTTGCCTGGAGACCGGCCTCTCCTGACTGACAGCCGCCCTTTTTTGTCGCCGGGAAGGGTAGTTCGGCGTCGGCTCTTGGCCGTGTCGCCTTTCCCGGGAGGTTCGGAGCTGGGCCTCCGCCCGTCAGAGCGGCCTCAGGAGGTCTGCCGGGTTCTGGCCCAGTGTTCGCAGGCCCGCTTGTAGGGCTCGCGCCGGTCCCTCCACTTAAATTTTCCCCCAGGCCCGCTTGAGAAATCAGGTGGGTCTCTGAGATCCTGAGTAGTGAAGAGAGACCCTGGTCCGGCTGCGTTCAGATCCAGCCCCCCTGCGGTGCTCCGGGGCCTCGCTTAGCGGAAGCAAGGCAGGTTTTTGGACGTGTTCTGAGTATTGTAGGAAAGTACCTATTTCCGCCAGCGGCCTTGAAAAGTGCCTCATGAGAGAGGGGACAAGCGTTTGTAAATGCTCCATCATGGACCCAAGTTAGTCTGGCGTGTCCCCACAGACAGTTAAACAATCAGCTTAGGAACTGGTGGTTTGTAAAATTCAGGGTCACAGCTTTGTCACTGCAGGAGTCATCCTGGAAGAGTGACAGGAGGGATGAGGGGTTAGGTTATTGTTTTACTGTTTCTTTCCTTGTCTTCTGTTCCATTCTCATTATCTCTTATCTTGCCAGTTACTGCTTTCATAATAAGTTTTTGCAGCTGGCTATTCTCTCATATAAGATGGTCTTCCGTGGCGTTTGTTTTATGCTAGCGTAGTGGGATACAAATACGTGGGAGTGAGGGGGAAGGGAACCTGTTGGAAAACATGACTTGATGCTTTCCTTCCTTCCATTCTAGACACTCCAACTGTGTGCCTCCATTACAGTAGGTTGGAGGGAGTAGGGAAAGAGAGAAGGTAAAGTGTAAATTATCCTGCCAGACCTTTTGCTGACTGTCTTGGAGATAAATAAATAGTGAGAGATCCTGGTTCTTCTCACCACAAAGTAGCAGGAAAGCTTGAGGAACTTCTTGAAAGTTGGGGACTGACATTCACTTGAAACATACAGCCTGAAACATAAGTTTGGGGTCTGGTGCTATGGGATGCTTCAGGACTAATAACAGAGGACTGCTTTCACATAGTGTTGAATTTTCTTTTTTTCCATTGTGAAATGTATTTAATCAGAGGGTCCTTCATTAATGTTTACTTTTTTTAAAAAAAATTGTAGGCTGCCTAGGTGCTATCCATCATATGAATTCAGACTCTGAAAACCATAATGCTAATTATATTTAGCCCAGTAGAAACATTACAATTGTGTAAACGGTGGAAACTGAATTAGCATGATATTCGCAGTGATCTTTGTTGGGATGATGAAAAGACTCTGTCCCTGTGCTGCCAGCTTAACAGTGGAATTGACTTTTCACTTGATTTGACTTGTTATGTGCAAATTCAAGAAGCACACAGGAATGGCCCCAACTTCTTTCCAATGTCACATACTGTGTGAACCTTTTGTAGCTTTCAGATGAAGTCACAGAAACCTATAACATGATGTTGTTGTTGTTGTTGTTGTTGTGTGTCTTCAGGTCATTTCTGACTTAGGGCAATCCTAAGGCATAGTTTTGTTTTTGCTTTTTAGCAAGATTCTTTAGAGGGGGATTGTCTTTGCCTTCCTCTGAGACTAAGAGTGTGTGGCTTGCTCAGGGTCCCCCAGTGGGTTTCCTTTGCTGAGTGGGGATTTGAACCCAGGTCTCTGAAGTTATAGTCCAGTGATCAAAGCGATACACGTTGCATGGTCTTCCTGTAGTGTGACTGCTACGTTATCCTTCTTGTCAGCAACACGTGGCTGGGTCATAGCTTCCCTTAAGCTGGTAAAATTTAGGTCTGTGTCTCCACTGCTGCCCAAATTAGTTGTTTAATTTCATTTGTTCTCTGTCATCATCAGTTATATTGCTGGTATGTTTGTCTAGGGTCAGCTTTCCATTGGTGTGTTTTCGCAGAAGCAGTAGTGGTGGTTCTGACATCTAAGGCATTTTCTCTCATGTCTTTGACATATTCCCCTTCCAAAAAATAAATCTTGAGCATTATGGTCAGCATCAGTTTACATCAGTGTAGGCAATGTATAGCTTTCAAGATGTTGGACTGCAGCCTTCATCAGCCATAGGCAACATATCTAGTGTTAGGGGATTCTGGAAGTTGCAGCCAAAAACATCTGGAGAGTCTCAGTTGCTCACCCTGGTTTACATAAACCATGATCTCCTAGTCTTGTGTAGAGCTCCCAGTCATCTCCCATCACCACCTGTCCCAATTTCCTGGTACCACATATGTCTTGCTTCCGCAGTGCTATAACTTCTAGGCTGTTCATTGGAAAGGCTGCCTGGCCATTGAAGAGAGAGAAGAAAGAAAGAGCTTCTGAAGATTTCTTCATGCCAGTGGGGTCACTGGAGACTGAAAATCCTGGCAGCCCTTTTCTCCAGAAAGTGCCCTCATTCCTGCAGTGAAAGAAGTGAAGTTGTGACCCCTTCCTGGTTCTTGAAAGCAGCCCAAATGAAGGGGGTCTTTAATCTAGTTGAGCTTTCTGATGCAAGTTGGCTGTCAGTTCTTGTACCTCTTGCCAACCAGCACAGCCGCATGAGGCGGAGCCTGACATTGTCAAGGTTGTAGCCCTCCTTTGCTCAGTGAACCTCAGGCATAGGCCTTCTGACCTGAACAGTCCATCCACCCTTAGTAGTGAGCCGATGAGGAGCAGCAGGGGTCTGGGAGCAGACCCTGTCAGAGGTGGGAACAAGAACTGTGTTTTTGCTTTTCCATGCCTTCGGGCTAGAAAGTTCTCCTTGTGCTCTTCTGCAGGGCTGCCCATGTTGCAGACTATCCAAAGCAGTGGACAGAGCATGCTCCAGGGCTTTTAATGTTGTCATTTTTACTGATAGAAATCGTCTAATAAATACACACATACGTGGCAGGTGCCAAACATTCCCCTCAGGCCCACTGTAAAATGAACAAGGAATATGAAATGAAGGGAATATTTGGGTAGTTTTCAGTTGGAAGGCCAGTGGGTGTGGTGGACTTGGATGCTGTGTCCCATACAGAAAGGCTCTCCCTGGGTGGGCAGAGTAATCCCCTATGTCTAGGCCTCCCAGCAGCCTGTCAGATGCCACCAGAGGCTGCTTGCCTTCTTCTTGAGAGATGAGTGGAGCAGCAGAGACCCCTGGGGATGTGGTGCTCTGGAGCAGCCTGTGCTTTGCATTTTGGGTTGGAAACAAAGTCTGAAAACAGCTTTGGCAGAATGAGATTGATTTAGGAGCACAGGACATGGCCTTGCTCTGTTCTGATTGCTTTTGCCTCCATTTGTGGTCAATGGCAGCCACTGAAAATGGGATGTAGAAACTGTGCATTTATCTGCGGAGTTCACTGAAGTCTTTCAGATTTTGTTTTCGCTCTAAACTTGTTCAGAGTCTTGCTGTGTTGTTTCACCAGAGTTTATTTTTAGGCTGGCTATTAAATGAGTCGCTCTAGGGATGCAAACATGGAGGCCATTTCAGCACTACCCTGTTATAGTGTTATTATTCCACTTTCAACATCCTGTGGAATTCTGACTTTTGTAGTTTCCTGAGACCAAAGAGCTGTCTGGCTGAGAATTCTAAATGCCTGTCCCTAAACTGCAAATCTCAGGATTCTATAGGATGTAGAAAGTTGAATAATAGCACTAGAACAATGTAGTGCAAAAATGGCCGGAGTGTCAATGCTTTAATCAGAGTAAATGCTGTGGAAGGCTGTCCTGCCAACAAGACAAAGCAGCCAAGGGCCAGTCTTTTCAGGCGGCTGCTTTCTAGTGTTGGTTCCCAGTGGTATTGTTATCACAGTACTGGGAGTTGGGTGTGAGGGGGTCCTTGCAAAATGAGCTGGGAGCATTTGGCTGAAAAGAGGTGGATTTCACAGACTGCAAGGGAAGAGAAGGAACTCTTGGCTCATCTCTCAGCAGCACACTCAGCAGTTGGTTGGAATACACCAGAACCGACTGGCCTGTGGCTGCATCCTACTGCCAGTTACCTGCTGATGAGGTGCGTTTCTGCTGACCTCTCTTGTTGCAGAACTCTGAGCAGAACAGCCTGCCAGCCTTCTGTGCGAAAGCTCAGCCCACTATCAGGTATTGATAAAGTACATTGGAAAAAGGCCTGAAGCTGGGACTGGCTACCTTTTTCTGGCATGGTTGATCCCTCCTTCCTTTTTCCCAGAGGCCCCTCCCCTGTCCCCTCGAGGGACCTGAGAGTTCCTGAGATCTGAAAGGAAAATCTCTGAGACTGTTTTAGGGGGGAGTGGTGCTTGCACTGGCTGGCGTTGGGACCCCCCCTCCTGAATCAGCTCTGCCTGGGGCCCCGGTCCTGGATTTGGACCCACTGAGAGAGGAATGGAATTGAATGTGCTGTTTGACTGCTGCGCCTCCTTCCATGCCTACCTGCCTGCCTGCCTACCTCTCTCCCTCACAGGTACTCATTAAAACTTTAAAGAAAGCAGGGACCCGTGTCTTCCTGGCAGTTTCTCCACACCCAGGTTCTGCTGCTGCTGCTCTGGCTTTTTTTTGCCCTGGGCCTGAGAACCAGCCATGTTGGGGAGCCTTTAAAGGGCCTCAGTGCTGGCACCATCTCTGGCATAGATGCTTGAGTAAAAGATCTGGTGCTTCCACATTGAATGAAAGGGGAAGATCCTGTGATGGTGTAAAAAGTTACCCTGGCAAGAACTTTGCTTTTGTTTTTTTGTTCAGGATACATTATGGTAGTTTTAGATGGCTGGATTAGACCTTGGGCCTTTGACCAGTCCCCCAACGTGTCTACTCTTTAATGCTGATTTCAATCTGGGAGCATTGAAAGTAGCTAGAATTTTAACAGGTGAGGTTGTGTATGTTTGCTGTTTGATGTTTTCAACTCCAAGGATTATGAAAACCATGCAGTATTCGAACTAGCCTACGGGCTTATGGGAGTAACGTTAAGCTTTGGCATTGGTGTATTCAACACAAATCTATTTTTGTATGGATGCACAATCCATAGCGAAGTAATTGGTCCGGGCTGAGTTCTTTTTTCTGTTGGATGGATATCCGATACTCGTCTTCTACATACTGTAATAAACTAGTGTGTTCTCTTGATTCCCCTTCTGTGAGCAGGGACTGCTGACTTGGTTTAGGGACCCCATGTGAATCACAGGGAGTCCTGAGAGCCCCACCAACCTGACAAGTTTTCACTCTTTTCACTCTGCTGTAGAGGATGCCAGCCCCCATCAGACTCCGGGAGCTGATCCGGACCATACGGACAGCACGGACTCAGGCGGAAGAAAGGGAGATGATCCAGAAAGAATGCGCTGCGATCCGATCCTCCTTCCGAGAAGAGGACAACACCTATCGCTGCCGGAATGTCGCCAAGTTGCTGTACATGCACATGCTGGGCTACCCTGCACACTTTGGACAGGTGGGCCCTCCTGGGGGGATAAGCTGGAGCAGCAGGGAAGTGGGGAGGAATGGGCTGCTGTTGAACCTGCAGCAGCAGTCGGTTCCTGAAGGTCCAGGCCTTGGGTGGTTATGGGGAAGCCCTGCTTGGCAGCAAAGGCCAGGCCAGCAAAGGCCACTGGGCAGTCCCGGTTAGCATCAGCACACTGAATCAACGGGAATGAAGTAAGACAGCCCTTAGCAGGTCTAGCTGGGACTCACAGTTGGATGTGAGCCAAAGTGATCTAGGGTCCTCACTGCCTCTTGGAAGCTGCCCAGGTTTCCTCCACGCAGGTCTTTTCTGCTGCTTTGAGCTGGTAGGGAAATCGAGAAGTCTCCTCACAGAGAAGAATCCATTTTAGCTACAGCTGAGTGATTGGCTGAAACTCACTGGATGGAGTTTCCTCTTAGCACTTGGAGAGGGCAGCAGCATTCTTTTGAAGTTTTGACTGGCCTGTTGTGGAGGTATGGGCAGAATGCTGATTTCATGCTCATTTTCTAGGGAAAACAGCACCTCTTGGTAGGAATCTTGGCCCCCTCCTGCTGGGATGTAACCAGAGGGGCCAGTAATGGGACAGGGATGGCTCTGCTATGGAAGGTGGCCAGGATTTGCTAGGGCAGGGTGGGCATGGGAGGAATGTCGAAGCCTCCCATTCGATCCTGCCAGGTAAATTGGGTGAAGGTCACTCAAGCCCGTTCCCCCTCCGTCCCCCAATGTGGTGCTGACGTGCTTGTTCCCTTTTTCAGCTGGAGTGCCTCAAACTGATTGCCTCTCAGAAATTCACAGACAAGCGCATTGGGTACCTTGGTGCCATGCTGCTGCTGGATGAGAGGCAGGACGTCCACCTCCTCATGACCAATTGCATCAAGAAGTAAGTCCCCTATCTCTCTTTCTCCCCCTCCTGCCAGGCTCTCTGGGCTTAGAGTCTTGGGCCTCCTTTGAGGGCTCCTTCCAAGGGGGAGCGAGGGAGCCCTAGAGGCTGGGCTAGAGAGGATGTTCTGCTGGGGCAGCAGAAACATCCTGCCTTGCTGCTGAGGCTGGCCTGGTGCTGAGCATCTATGGATGTGGGTTTTTCAGGCTGAGCACAGCTAGTCTTTAGGTAGGGGAAGCACTCTGGGCTGGTGGATCTGAATTATAGTCTGAATACCTCCTGCTCCCATTGAAGCAGATGAGCTACCCTGGAATCTCTTGAGGGATACTGTGGAGGGCAGTCCTGAGCCAGAAGCCAGGACTTGGTGTAGGTTGGCACAACTGGGGCATCGAGAATGATTTTGGTGGTAGCCCAGCTCCCCCGCCCTGGGCCAGGGATATCTGGGGCACTTTCCAATCAGAGCTCCATGGATCCTGAGGGCCTCATCCTGCACCTTCCCTGCAACGCTATTTTCTCTTCCTCTCCCTGCTCCCAGTGACCTTAATCACAGCACGCAGTATGTCCAGGGCCTGGCTCTTTGCACTCTGGGCTGCATGGGCTCCTCAGAAATGTGCCGCGACCTGGCTGGAGAGGTGGAGAAGCTCCTGAAGACCTCAAACTCCTACCTGAGGAAAAAGGTAACCGTATGTGGAGGCCTTATTCCAAGGCTCCTTCCATAAACTGCAGAGAAACCCTAAGCAGGGCCTTGTGGAGTGCTCTGTTTCTTTGGGGGCTGGGGAGGCCTGGCCTTACAGAGGCCGTTGCCAAGTGCTGAGCCTCCCTCTTCCCACCTTGGCCCTTCTACAGGCAGCCCTCTGCGCTGTTCACGTCATCCGGAAGGTGCCTGAGCTCATGGAGATGTTCCTGCCAGCCACAAAAAACCTCCTGAATGAGAAGAACCATGGTAAGACCTACTGTGGCAAGTGACAACTGGAGGGAGAAGGAAGAGGGTGAGCTCGGGTGGGGAGCCGGAGGTCCCCGTGTGGCAGCAGCATATGCAGGGCAGCAGCCTCATGACCTCCCAGGATGGTTCCTGAGCTCTGCTGGGCTGGCAGCGCTTGGCAGGAAGGAAAGTGCCCTTCTACTTGACGAGAATATTACTTTGGCACCACCTCTGCCCTGGCAGCTGGGGGCGCGCCTCCAGGGTTCCAGGCTGGACTCTTTCCCACCAGACCTGCCACCGCCCCTGGAGATTGACCCCACTCCTGGTCCCAACTTCCTGGGGGGTGCTCCGCTCTGGAGTCTCTTGGCTAGCAGAGTGGTGGCCAAGGTCCAAAGCAGAGAGCGTGGTGCAAGGCCTGGGAAGCCCTCTCCCACTAGGTGAGTGTTGCTGCCCCTCCTCCGAAAGGGGAGCCATCTGGTCCAGCTCAGGCTGAGAGGACTGGGAGACCTTGGGTGTTGGGGCTCCCCCTTGTAGCTGCTCCCAGGTGCGTGTGGCTCAGGGCTGAGGAGGGGCTCTGGTGGCAGCCCTGGGACATTCCTTGGATGTGGCTGATGGTGGGTAGAGGGGGAGGCTGCTGGGGCATGGTGTCTGGGCCTTTGCCTCTTCATCAGCTACCCCTTTGCTGCTGCTGCCGCCACTTTGGAATGTGGCCGCTTGCCTTCCTTACCTGTGTCACTTGGTCCCCGGGAGCTGTGCCCTCTGGCAAACCACTCAAGAGGTGGTTCCTCCTCCCCTTTCCCTGTAGGTGTCCTTCACACCTCCGTTGTCCTTCTCACGGAAATGTGCGAGAGAAGCCCAGACATGCTTGCCCACTTCAGAAAGGTCAGTCTGGACTCTGTGGCTGCCACCATGTCTATGTAATCTGGGCTTCCACTGCTAGTGCCTCTTTCTGTGTGGACGAGGGGCACAGAGGTCTTGGGTTTCCGGGGGGCGGGTTGGGAAGAGCCACTTGCCTCCTTCCAGGGTCCGGCATCCCTCTGTGTGTGTGTGTGTGTGTGTGTGTGTGTGTTTGTTTGCTGCCAGTATAGGCTCCATGGGCCCCTGCTGCTTGGTTGCTCTGCTCAGAGCTCTCGCCAAGCCCCGTGGGGGCTTCTTCTAGTTTGGGCATGAGATGTCTCAGTGGCATCTGGGCAGCCAGCCTGGAAGTTGGGGGCGGGGCAGGGGCTAATGCACTGGCTTTGCCTGCCCAGCCGGAAGGGGCCCACTGTAAGGTGGAACTCCCAGCCTCGGGGTGGCAGCAGCTGCTGCTGCTGCTGCTGCTGCTGCTGCTGAGGAGAACTGCTGTCCAGGTGTGCCAGGGGATCTGCTGAAGCCAGGAGTGGCCGGGCTGTGTGGCAGTGGCAGGTGTGGTTGGGCCTGAGCGTTGCCCCAGTTGTTTTCCCACTCGGTGGTGGTGGTGGTGGTGGTGGTGGAGGTGGAGGAGTTGGAGGAGGATGGTGATGCCACTGCGAACTGCCTCAGCTGCTTCTCTCCCTAACACCTGCTTCCGTCTCTTTTGTCCCCTTTGTGTCTGTTTGGGATCCTGCTGTGGTGGTTTGTTAGAATGAGAAGGTAAGAGGCACTCTCTTCCTCCCCCAACCCTCACCGGTGCTTGCTTGCCTGGTTCTCCCCCACTCCACTGCCTGGAGCCAGTGCCTGTCTGTCGCTTAGTCCACTAACACACCCGTGGGCCTAACTTGCTTACGCTTAAGTTTATCTGTGTTGGGGTGCAGCCGGGGGCTCCCTTGTATGTAGGGATGTTGCTTCGGGCTCCCTCTGCTTGCTGGTTGGATCCAAGTGGGGTGTCTGGGATGGCGTGAGACCTCTTTCTGCTGAGGTGGCGGTGGTGTTTTTTTAATTCTTCCATAAGAAAGTGGGGAGATTGTGAGCAGAGGAGACGTCAGGTGGTCCCCTGTCCCCATTTCTCCGTTTGTGCCTGACTGGCTGTCAGACAAGCACGAGAGAGTTGCGTGTGGGAAGAAGGTGATGCAGGAAGCCCTCCAGGCCTCAAAAAAAACCCCACTGGCGGAACGAGGAGCCCGGGTCCCTTGGTGTGTCACCAGCAGGAAGCCCTCCCAGGACTGCCCAGATTTTGCAGATCTGAGCAACTGCTGTTTCGCAGTATCGTCTTTTATTTTTGAGATAAGGTCTCCAACGCACTGGCATGCACACATTGCAGCACTAGGCACTTGGAATGTGGACCTCTTGGCTCATTCAGCCCGCAATGGCTCTGTATTAAAATAGTCAACCCATTTTAGGGGATCAAAAATTACAACATAACATGTTGTTATTCTGTTCATTGATCTTTTCCAGTTGTTGTTTTAAAAACTGTGGCCAGTGCTTTATGGTCCATACTGAGCTGGTCCTCAGAGCAGCAGCCAGGGCAGAAGGGACACTGGAATCAGTCTTCCCGACTTCAGGGTTTGATCTGGGGTGCCATCATGCCGTTTGGCTGCAGCAGCAACTGGCGGCATGTCTGCACCCCCAGCTGCAGGAAGGAAGATTCCCAGAGTAGACACCTCCAGCCAGCAGGAGGCAGGCCAAAGCTACCTAGCACCTCTAGGAGGTTCCTCGGAGCATGGCTGGGACAGGCCAGGTGGCCTGTTTGACTCTTTGTCATAGGAAAGAGAGGTGGCCTCGCCGCAGAAGGGTGAGCTACCGTATGCCCCCAAACTTGAGTAGGAGGGGCTGTGCAGAGCTTTCTCTGCCACCGATGTCATACGCAGGTGCCTCTTGGCTTTTTCTTCTTGGCAGCTTGTGCCCCAGCTTGTTCGTATCTTGAAGAACCTCATCATGTCTGGCTATTCTCCTGAGCATGACGTTTCTGGGATCAGTGACCCTTTTCTGCAGGTACGGGGCTTGTGGATGGGGGGGATGCAGTCAGAGCAGGGAGTGGCATCCTGGACAGGCTCTGTGGCTTGCCATAAAACAGAAGCTGCCCTCTCCCTCTCGGCTGAGCCACCATGACCAGCTGCAGGACTCATGTGCTGGTCTGGCTGTCTTTCAGGTGCGGATCCTGCGGTTGCTAAGGATCCTGGGCAGAAACGATGATGACTCAAGTGAGGCGATGAATGACATCCTTGCCCAGGTGGGTGCCAGGAGTCCAGGTGGGAGAGTCGGGAGCCAGGAGTTCTGGGCTGCAAAGGGAATCCTGCCTACTTCCTCTGTTTTGTTCCAGGTCGCCACGAACACTGAAACGAGTAAAAATGTGGGCAATGCTATTCTTTATGAAACAGTTTTAACCATCATGGACATCAAGTCTGAGAGCGGCTTGCGCGTACGTCCCCTGAGCTTAGAGGGGCCCAAAGGGTGGGGTGCTGGGTATCATCACAACCCTTTGCAGCCTGGAGCCAGGTTGTGTCTTGGCCACCCTCCCTTCTCCAGGCCTCCTCACAGAGAAGGGCTGACCCCTGAGGCTTGGGCAAAATGCCTCATCCTGCTTTCCAGTGTGGCTGGAGCTGGCCCTGGGCTCCTTGTTGTAGATGGGGAGGAGGAGAAGACGATTGGAAAACAAGCAATTGCTGTTCTTCTTGATCTCTCTCTGTCTCCTTCTCTCTCTTTGTGTATATGTGTGTGTATAGGTGCTGGCCATCAACATCTTAGGCCGCTTCTTACTTAATAATGACAAGAATATCAGGTAAGGAAAAGAGGGAACCCCCAACAGGTGGGATGCCTTTTGCAGTTTATGACGTGGGGGGGGCATAGCTCCCTTGCTAATTTCCTACTTTAAGGGATGGCTGAGGCAGTCTGTTTATCCTGGGGCAGCCATGGGCTCCGTGTCTGGCAAGCTGGCTATGACTTGGAAAGCTTGATGCTGGCTCTGTCATTGTCCCATCTGCTTTCTCTGCCTCCCCGGGCCGCGTGCACAGTGGCTGCCATAGTCTGATTGAGCCGGTCCACCCTGTCCCCATGTAGGTACGTGGCTTTGACATCTCTGCTGAAGACAGTGCAGACAGACCACAATGCTGTACAGCGTCACAGGAGCACCATCGTGGATTGCCTAAAGGATCTGGATGTCTCTATCAAACGGTGAGCAGAAAGACCTGGACCAGTTGGGGCCAGGGGATCCCTGAGATCTGCCCAGCCTTTCTGTCTCCCACTCTTGCACTCACCCCAGCTTTTCCAGTCTGCAGGGAATGGCATCTCAGTTCCGGGGTGGGTGGGAAGGTTGTAGCTTGCAAAAAGGTGGTGTGGGGGAGCAGATTGGTAGTGCCTGGGGAGAGGACCACCTGGGCCCAGCCGTGCTGTTGGAAGATGAGGCCTGAGAGTGATCCATCGGCAGAGCATCTGGCGCAGTGGTGAAACTCAAGCAGCTGACAAAGCACGACTCCAGCCCCACCCACCCCCACTTGCCTAACTGTTGAGGGGGCCCAGAGCTCGTCTGCTCACTCCTCCCTCTCCCCCCATGCCAAGTGACAGAAGGGGAACCGGAGGAAGGCAGCCCAGTGGCAGTGTGCCTCCCCTTCCCTGCCCCCTCCTCCGGGACCAGAGCCAGGGTACTTCTGAGCCCCTTCCTTTCCCCTTCCCTAGGCGGGCAATGGAGCTCAGCTTTGCCCTGGTGAATGGCAACAACATCCGAGGCATGATGAAGGAGCTTCTCTACTTCCTGGATTCCTGTGAGCCAGAGTTCAAGGCAGACTGCGCATCAGGAATATTTCTGGCAGCGGAGAAGTAAGGTGTCCTGGGAGTGGACTTTTCTCAGCAGCTGTTGGTCTCGTTGCCTCCCTCCAAGCGCTCCCTCCCACCTGCCCGCTGTGGTTCCACTGGAAACCTCCTCCTCCCCCACCCCCCCAGCTTACTGCTGCCTGTGGTTCAGCCACGGTGGCCGGAGGGTGTGTGGCCTAGTGGGAGAGCAAGATGAAACGGCCCCGGCCACTCACCCTGCTTGCAGGAATGCCCTTTTTCACTGCCAGGATCCATCTATCCATCCGTCCTTCCTTCTGACAGTGAGGGGGTTGTGTGGGGGCCATAAGAGGGATCCTTGACAAGGACTCTGACCTAGCTGTGACATCTCCCTGGGGACCCCTTGGCACTGTGCAGAGGACAGGAGGAGGGCACAAGGGCTGCTGTCCTTTGTGGTCAGCGATCCTGCTGGCTGCTTTCTGACCTCTTGCTGTCGGTCTGAACAGCAGTGGGAGTTTGGTTCCATGGCCAGGGCTGCCTCACAGAGGGGAAAGGGGTTTCTCAGTAGATTCTTCACAGCGGGGGACCTGCCATCCTCACTGCATGCTTTCAGCCAGACTGCTGTTGTGACCCCTCCACTCTTGCCATGCACCCCTTTGTCTAAAAGCGTGAGAGTTTCTCTTGATCCTCACCCGCCCCCAGCTGTACTGTCTGTTGTTTTAGCGCTGCTCAGAGCTTAAGCCTGGGGAACCAGGTTCTGCCTCATGGTGGAGGCACAGCCAGAATCAGCCTCTGACTATGATCTGGGGCAGTCTGAGCCCCCAGGATCTGAAGGAGAGCCGAGCACCTGAAGTAGGGGGGAGCAACTTCACCTGGGCCTCACATCATCTTCTGCTTTTCCAGGTATGCCCCCTCAAAGCGCTGGCACATAGACACCATCATGCGCGTCTTGACGACAGTGAGTACTGCTACTGACTCTGGCCCAAGGGCCCTGTGGGGCCTTGGTGACTGTGGGGGGAGGCCTTCAAAGCAGAAGGAGGCGGTGTGGAAGCATTGCTGCTGCCCAGTCCGTCTGGGCATCGGAAGTAAGACTCATTCTGGCAAGCTTGCCTCAGTTGCCTGGTCAGTTTGGGGCCAACCGAAGGTGCCCGTGCTTCAGATCATCCGAAAGCCCTGAATGGCCTGGGGCAGAGACTGGCTCCTGCCTGATGCAACCCTTTGTCAGCTAAGGGCACTGCCTGGCAACACTTGTCCTGTTTATCTACCCGGCAGCAGTACAATTTGACTTTCTTTGGTGGGACAGGTGTGGCTTTGTTGCTGCTTTGGCATGCCCTCCTTTGGAGAGGCCACGACTCGTATTTCTGTTCTGACCTCCCAAGGAATGCAGTGACCGCACTGTGACGGAACCCCTCCCCAGGTTGTCCCTGCAGTGCCAACCCTTGGGTTTCTGTCCTTCGTTCCTCAGGACCCCTTCCTGGATCTGGGTTTCAGACCTCAAGGTGCCCTCTGTACTACAAGTGGCTGGGTTAATAAGTGGATGCGCTATGGTTTATTTATTGTCCTGGTTAATTATTAAACTAAAACATTCAGACTGGAGATGTGGGAAATTAAAACAATCAAGATTTATTATTGTAACAAAATAGACATCTAATTTTAGGCTCCTTCCACACACAGTACACAGTAACATCTCAATTTTAAATGAAGTAACACTCCTCCTGCACAGTCGGCTGTTTCTGACTGGACCTGTTTCTCTGTTTTACAGACCAGCCTCTAGATCACACCGCTTCCCCATAGGCCCCACCTGCCCCAGCCTTCCAAGAGCTGTGATGGGGTGGTTCTACCAAGGCTGGCCCAGCTTCTCGCTTCACCCACACCTGTGTTGTGGCTTTGGGGATGGCTCTGCTGAAGGCCACCCCCCCAATACATTCCGTGTGTCTGAGGTGCTCCACATCGTGACATATCCTTCCATTACAAAGAAAGAATTGAGGACCCCAAGCGCTGGGGCTGATTCCAGCCCTCTGGAGCTCCCAGTCTGGCCCAGTCCCCCTTTCCAGCAGGATATTCACTAAGTGCATTCCCACCCATTTTATGCTTTCCCCATTCACTTTCAAGAGGTTGAAATGGCTTCTTGCCCAAAGGCATTTTAGCTGGCAGTTTACAGCCTTAAGCTAAAGTTGAGTGGTGGTTTTGACTGTGCCTACTGCTGCAGTCTGTACTCCCCCTCCCGAACC
Source organism: Iguana delicatissima (assembly GCA_948472985.1). Classification (NCBI taxonomy): domain Eukaryota; kingdom Metazoa; phylum Chordata; class Lepidosauria; order Squamata; family Iguanidae; genus Iguana; species Iguana delicatissima. The sequence continues at coordinate 83,837 of CAOKZL010003347.1, read as the reverse complement.
TTAGATTTCTGAGTTTGGCCTCAGGCGGAAAGATACAAACTCTTCACCCCAGAAAGTGTCTCCTTCTGGAAAAGGGCATAGTTGCAGGCCCCCTCAGGGTTCGTTCGTTGCCAGACACTGACACGTGGCTGTGGTAGCAGAAGCTTTATCCGTCATAAATGACATGGCAGATGGTACACAGCAGAGAAACATCCCACCCCTTGGGCTGATGGGGCCAGCACCCCTCAGAGCCAGTGGCCGAATTGAGTCCCCAGACAAATTCTACACAGGCTTGTCTTCTGGCTGACAATCCAATCAGGTCCCTGTTGTTGGATGTACAGGGCTCCTGGGCCAGGGTGCACTCCTTCTCAGGCCAGTGGAAGATGCGCTCACATGGGTTAATTTGTGTAGATGCAAATAGGAAAAATCAAACTGAACAAGCATGCCCCATCTTCCCCGCCACAAACAGCATAGGAACTGCAAGCAGATTAACCACAGAGAAAAATTCACTCCCCAAGTTGGTTCTCAGTCTGCCTGTTTTTCCACCCTCAGACTGCAAAGCAAACACAAAAAGTATCCAGAACAGTTATTAATGCAACTTGACTCCCTCCAGCCAGTGGACAGCCGTCGACACTCGGCCATGATCAGGACCAGGATTCCACAACCCATTGGCTCCCTGTGGGAGGGCAGCCTGTAAGCAGGCCAAGGAACTGGCCAGAATGAGGCCTCTGCACGAGCCCCATTCCTAGTGGTTCCCGGGTGGCTTCTGAGGCCCTCTGTCTCCTTCTGCACCCTCCAGGCGGGGAGTTACGTGCGCGATGACGCTGTGCCCAACCTCATCCAGCTCATCACCAACAGCGTGGAGATGCATGCCTACACTGTGCAGAAGCTCTACAAGGCGATCTTGGGCGACTACTCCCAAGTCAGTGCTGAGGGAAAGGGCATGGGGCGGCTTGGGCATTGCAGGTGCTGAGCTGAGCTGACTGGCCCGTTTCCTTCTCTGCCAGCAACCGCTGGTCCAGGTGGCCTCCTGGTGCATCGGGGAGTACGGGGACCTGCTGGTGTCCGGCCAGTGCGAGGAGGAGGAGCCCATCCAGGTAGGCTGGCCGGGGTGGGGCACTGCCTTGGGGCCACCTGGCCTGCAGCATCGTCTGTGATGGGTGGGGGGCCCCTCGCCTTAGCTCTCCCCACTCCCAATTTGTTCAGGTCACAGAGGATGAAGTCTTGGACGTTTTGGAAAGCGTCCTTGTCTCAAACATGTCGGCATCGGTCACACGAGGCTACGCCCTGACTGCCATCATGAAGCTCTCCACGCGATTCACCTGCACAGTCAAGTGAGTGTCTTCATTGGGGGAGGAGGGGAAGAAGGGCTGCCTCTACTCCTTGAGAGGTGCTGGAAGCCCTCCATCACTTGCTCTGGGAGCGCTAGAAGAATTACAGTGGCAAGCAAGGACACCCCCTTCCCAAAACGCCCCACTTTAGAGTTGTCTTGCATAAATTGCTTTTCTTTTTGGAGAGGACAATCCAGAGGCTGAAAGAGAGCCCAGCTGGGCCACTGGTGAGGGGAGGATGGGCCCTGGCATCCCCAAGGACCCCGTCCCTTCCTTCCCCTGCACGTGCTCTCTCCCTTGCTGTGGTAAGCCCTCTGGCCCTTGGCTTCTGGTCATTCTCTCTCCCGTCCCCCTTCCAGCCGCATCAAAAAGGTGGTCTCCATCTACGGCAGCAGCATTGATGTGGAGCTCCAGCAGAGGGCAGTGGAGTACAATGCCTTGTTCAAGAAGTACGACCATATGAGGTGGGCATTTGGGCCCTGGGCCTGGCAGCGGGATGGGGAGGAGGGCAGTGCCAGCTGCTCACCTTGGAAGGCGGGCAGTGTCGTGGTGGGATTTCCGTGAGATGCTTTGGTACTGCCTCAGTGAGGGGCCCCAGGTGCCTCATTGCCCTTTGGGAGAGGCAGGGGCTCTTAAAGGTGGTAGCGGGTGGTAGTGGCTCAGCCCTTCCCCAGAAAGAGCTCTGCGGGATGGCTTGAGTGGTTGCAGCAGCTCGGGGACCTGAGAGGCCAGCAGACAGGCCTCCCTCTGTGACCCTTGCAGGGAAGGAGCCGGAGTCCCCTGGCACTGAGAGCTCTGTCCTTTTGCAGGCCAGCCCTCCTGGAGAGGATGCCGGTGATGGAGAAACTGACCACCAACGGCCCCACGGATGTCACACAGCCCAACGGGGAGGCGGAGCCGGCTGTTCTTGAAACCAAGCCGCCCCCTGCTGGTCTGCAACCCACCAGTCAGGTAGAAGGAGGAAGAGGAGGCAGCCCCCTTTCTCTGTTCTCCCAGCCTGCAAGTGGAGGGGGGAATCGGCTGTGCTGCTGCCACAGTTGCTTTGCTGTGGCCCCTCGGAGTCCACACTTTCCAGCTTCTGCAGCTGCCTTCAAGCCATCAGCAAGCTGGCTTTGTATTTCTTTTCAGGCAAATGACTTGCTTGACCTTCTGGGCAGCAGCGACATCACACCAGTCATCCCAACAGTCCCTCCAAACAAGCCAACCTCTGTTGGTGGGGAGCTGCTGGACCTCCTGGGGGATCTCAACCCAACAACAGGTGAGCAGGCCCACGGCTGGAAGAAGGAGGAAATGGGGAGGGTGCCCTTTTTCCTCCTGGAGCTGCAGTGTGACACCGCCTCCCCCCGTGCCGTTCTTTTCCACGTTGTTCCCCTAGGTCCTCCGGCTCCTGCCCCACAGATCTCGCAGCCCCCATTCCTGTTGGATGGCCTTTCTTCCCCACCTATTTTCAATGAAATAGCTGCTGCTGGTAGGGAGAGTGGTTCAGTCCTGTTGGGGGGTGGGCAAGTGGGGCGGTGTGTGGAGAAGCTGCACAGGCAGGAAGCCCCTTCCTTCATTATTAAGCAGCTCTCCTGCCTGTCCATTAGATGGGGTGATCAGAGTGGGCAAGAATAATAAAACAGAGATCAGCCCTCCATCTGTTGAGGAGGCATCCACACAAATTACTTCAACACCCATCTGATGTGGAAAAGAAAAGGCAGGCAGCCTGTTTTGCAGCCAAGGCGTTCACAGGCACGCAAACCCTGCCTGCACTGCCCTGTCGTTGCCTGTTGCTGTGAGGAAAAGCGCTGCCCCCCGCCCCACAGGAGGGCACTGTCCTTGTCCCTGGGGGCTGGTGCTGGGCAGGAGGACCACCAAGACCTGAGCAGCCCTGCTGCTTCTCCACAGGCATCCCTCCAATCACAGCCTACAACAAGAACGGTCTGAAGATTGACTTTGCCTTTGAGCGTTCAAACACCAACCCCAGCGTCACCGTGATCACAATACAGGCTTCCAACAGCACCGAGCTGGACATGACAGACTTTGTTTTCCAGGCTGCGGTACCAAAGGTGAGGCTTTGGTGGGGGGCGGGTTGTTGCGTGTGCTTGGGAGGCCTCTTGGCTGCCCAGCTCCCTAAGAAATACCACCAGAGCCCCCAGCCACAGGGTTGGTCCCCTTCCTTCTAGGTGTGGGGCAGAAGGGAGGGCCCAGGGCTGCATGCTTGTGTCCCCCCCTCCGAGCCCTTGACGTGGCGGCGAACGCTTGGGTGTTGCTTCCTTCCAGACATTCCAGCTGCAGCTCCTGTCCCCCAGCAGCAGCGTCATCCCAGCGTTTAACACAGGGACCATCACGCAAGTCATCAAAGTCCTGAACCCCCAGAAGGTGAGCAGGTGGTTGAGGGGGTGGGCTGCCCGCTCGCGGTGGCCAGGCCACGCTTTGGTCCCGAACGGTTTCCCCGCAGAAGGGGGCGGGGCGGGAGGGAAGAGGCCGTCGTCCCAAGACGGACACAAACACGCCACCTGCTGAGCTCTCTCTCTCCTTCTGCAGCAACAGCTCCGCATGCGGATTAAGCTGACGTATAATCACAAGGGCTCACCAATGCAGGACCTGGCAGAAGTCAACACCTTCCCTCCCCAGTCCTGGCAGTGAGGAGCTCTGGCCCCACCCTCCGCACCCACCTCACCAGCCGGCCCAAGGAAGGAAGGAAAGATGGACAGACAGACGGATGGACAGAAGACAGGCGGGCCGGCCAGCTGGCCGGCCGGAGCACTGGGCAGAGCGCCCTCTTTCCTCCTCCTCTTGCACTGGGACTGGCGGAGCGGACGTGAGTGACTGCTGCTGTGCTGCTGCTACTGTTACTGTGGAGCAGGAGAACTGGCCTTGCCCACCTTGAAACATATCTCTTGAGACACTGGCTCCCTCCCCACCCCACTTCCTCCTCCCTCTTGACCCATGCTGAGCCACACCTGCCACAGAAGCCCCACTCACCTTGTTTTCCCAGAGGATGGGGAGGGTTGCTGTGGCTGGTACCCCCCCAAAAACAGCAGCAACAGAACAGTTGCCTCTCCGCCCTTTTTGTCACCGTCATCCTCTTTTCGGTGGGCAAGCAAGCAGGGGGTCAGTCCGGCTCCTTCCTGGCCAGTTTCCATCTTCAGGCACTTTCATCCCAAGTTCTTCATGCTGGAAACATCTTCTGAGGACACTGGTGGCCCTTCCTTTCTCATTGGGGTTCCTGACAGCGGGGGCCTTTTCTACGCTTGACTGCACTGCTCCCCCGAGGGCCAGGGCCCCAGTCTGAGGAAGCACCTGTGGGTGTCGGGGCCGGCCATTCCAGGCAGACCCTCCTCTGCTGAGAGGGCTGGGGGCTGGCTGTCCAGCTTCCCCCTCCCCCAGCCTCTTTGAGGAGGCCTCACGGGGGCCACTGGGGGCACCTTCAGGCAGCGCCTTGTTCTTCATCGCTTCCCTGCCCTGAACCTTGAAACTCCGTTTGTCTTGTCCTTGGCCGTGGTGGGGGGTGGGTGAGTGAGTGAGCAAGTGGGTGGGGGGTGGGCAGGGGGAAAACAGGCCAGGCAAGACACTGAGGGAAGAAGGAGGGGTGCCCTTTGCCTGCCACACAAAAGACTCATCTCAGACGCCACTGCAAAGCTGCTTTCTGTCCTAGGCCCCCCTCTTCATTTCCTGAGTCTGTCAGAGTCCTGGATTCCATTTGAATTTGTTCTCCTCCTGGGACTTTTGTGTTGTATCTGTAATATTGGCACTGAAATAAAAGACCATGCAGTTTAACAGTGCAGCTTTAGTGGAGCTTTGAGGAGCTGGTTTTGCTGCTGCTGGCGGCACCCATTGGTCAAAGCTACCTTTGCTTCTTACCCTTTTCTGTCGCAGCGGGAGGTGCACAGAGAGCCCTTCTGCCACACTGCCTTCTCTGCCTGACTATTGTGGGTATGGGCCACTGCAAGAGCTTTAAAACTAGGACAAGCTCGGCCATGGCTGCTAGCCAGGAAGATTGCCAGTGGCCTCGCGGGGCTTCTTAACATCACTTGTGGGGGTCCACAGGCAGGATGCTCTCCTGCTCAGGGACCCCTTTAGACCAGTCCAGCTTGGTTTTCCATGTGTGCCGGAGAGGGGGTATGTTAGAGCCCCAGAAGGCGGAAGAACCCATGCCCACCTGCGCATCCACTCTTCATTAGATTAGTTGTTGTGCACAGAGACTGGGAGGGAGTCGCCCTCCCCCATCCACAAAATAAGTAAGTTCTGTGAATCTGTAAAGGGATCTTCCAGGAAGCTGGGCCTTATTTGTCAGGCCTGTTAATAGATTTGCCATTGAAAATGCACCCATTCTGGAGATCAGACCATGGAAGAGAACCAGCCCCTACCTTGGACCCTCGGAGCCTGCGTGGCCAGAGGCCGTGGCACACGTTGGCCATCTGGAAAAAGTGTGGCCTCTTAAATTGGCTGAAGCAGCAGAGGGGGGGGTCTCCTTGGGAAAATGGACCAGCGATGGCGGGAATGATCCTTGGGAAGTATGATGCCCCCACCCCCATAAGTGGCTTTCCCTGCTCCTTATGGAGTGGTAGCCCTCCTTCTTTGCTGCTGGCTGGCAGCAGACCTGGCTCTTGATGCCAGTTTTCTCCTGAACCAAGGAAGAACCCCACATTTTTGGAAGTGCGGAATTCCCCGTCGGGGCCCAATCGCTTTGCCTGGGCTGGGAACAAGTAGTACAACAGGACGACCCCCAAGATACTGGGGATGGCCGGGGCCTTGATTCATTCCCTAAACGCTCACCACCCCCCTCCCCGCAAATCACTGAGCACTCTCAGTAGGAGGAGAGCAGGTCCCCCGAGTCGGCCACCAGGGCGGGAGGCCCGCCTTCTGCAGAGACCCGGGGTGGGTTTCCTTCACAAAGTACACCCTCCCTGCTGCCGGTGGGGCCATGCTGCCCCTTCCGGTATGGGAAGCGGAGGAGTAAGAAAACAGGCAAGGGGCACCGACAAACGAAGTGGCAGCTTTATTCCGCCTTGGCGTCGTACAGATTCCGCTTGCAGACAGAACACACCGGGCACCCAGCTGCAACCCCGCTGCTCCCGCCCGTACAGAAAATACATGGGAGGGGGAAGGGAGAAGGCCGATTCCCTGGGGGTTTTGGAGCAACTTTGGCCAGCCGCTTCGCCCGCGACGGGCCACGAAGCCCCACGGGCAGCTCCTCCCTTCTTGCTCTGTGGCCCGCCGGGGCTGCTGTGCTGAATTTGCACCCAGGGCCAAAAGGGCTACGGCCACCCCCTGCGGCCACACTAACTAAATCTTAAAGGGTGGGGGAGGGGCTTACGCGTACATTTTTATCACACACGTGGTGTTTTTCCTGCAGTGGCCGCAAGGGGGCTCTCCCCCTTGGTCTCACAGCAACAAACCTGCCAGGTGGGCCAAGCGGGGGCGAGACCCGCCCGCGCCTCCCCGGCCCCACCGACCGAGCCTACGCCCAGCGCTGCGGGGGGGCAGGAAGCGGGCAGGAAGGCCAGGGCGGCGCCCCCCGCGAAGACCCCCGCGGCTGCCTCCGCCCCGTGGACGGCGCAGCCGAAGCCGCGGTAGCCCTTGCTGCGGTAGAGGCGCTCCCGCTCGGCGCAGACCGGGGAGCCGTAGGCGGCCAGCAGCGCCCGGTAGAAGACGCAGGCGCCCGGGAGGAGCCCCCCGCCCGCCGCCGCCCCCAGCAGCGCCTCCGCCAGCAGCCAGCCGGGCGGGCCCGGGGCGGCGGCAGTCCCAGGAGCCCCGCGCCCAGCCGGAGGGCCGCGAGGGTGGCCAGGGCCGGCGGCAGCTTCAGCCGGCCGAACTCGGCGTCCAGGCGGCGCGCCTTCTCCCCGTCGGCGCCGCCGAGGCCGCTGTAGGCGCCGCCGTAGGCGTAGTAGTGGGCGCCGCCGAGGCCGAGGAGGCCGGTGTAGCCCCCCGGCGGCCCCGCGGAGACGGGCGCGCAGGCGAGGACCAGCAGGCAGAGCAGGAGCTGGAGCAGCTGGCAGCAGGCTGGCCGGCAGGAGGCGGGGAGGGAAGGGCGCGTCACGAAGGGGGCCCTTTTGGCCAACGCGGCCAGCGCCCCCCAGGAAGCGCGGCGGGCAGGCAGGCAGGGCAGGGCAGGGACCGCGCCGCCGCCTCCTCCGGGGGGAAGCTGCGGGCCGAGGACCGCCCGAGGAGGCAGGCAGTCGGGGGAGCGCCTCCTCCCCGCGGCCTCCCGGGCCACGCCGGACCCCGTCCTTGCCCCCTCCTCCTCACCTCTGGCCGTGCAGAGGGCGCGGCACCGCGGGCCGTCGAGGAGCCCCCCTCCTCCTCCTCCTCCTCCTCGGCCGCCGCCTGGCGCTGGTTCCGGGTCCGGTGGGGCCCCCGGGGGCTCAGGAAGGCTGTGGCTCCGCCGCCCGGCTTCGCTGGGGGAAGCAGAGCGGGAGCGAGTGAACACCGTCGGGGAGAGCCGAGGAGGGCGGCCCGGCGGGGACCCCGCGAGGACGGGGCCCAGAGGAGAGGAACCCGCCCGCTTCCCCGCCGCCCACCTGGCCGCCGCCGCCGCCGCCGCCGCCATGGGTCGCGGCGCGGGGAGGGGGCGGAGCGGAAGCGGCCCCCCGTCGCGTCGCCTTCCTCTCGGGCCGGAGCGGAGCCGGGGCCGCCGCGGAGCGGGGGGCGCGTGGGGGGAGCGGCCGCTCGGGCGGACTCCCTTGGGCGGAAGCTCCGCCGCCCCGCGAGGCCGGCCGGGGCGGCGGTCACTGGGCCTCCCCGGCGGGGCCTCCGGAGAGACGCGGCCGAAGGCCACGGAGCCCACGAGGCCCCCACCTCCTCGTCCCCGCGGGAGGGGGCGGGAAGAGGGGCTTCTGGCTCTCGAAAGCGGAGGGGGCGCCCTGTTTGCTTAACGGGCCGCCAGGAGAGCCCCCCTGAGCGGAGGGTGGGCAGCGCTTTGCCGACGCCGCTGCCTCGAGGGAGCCTCCGGGGAAGAGGGACGCGGGGGGCGCCCCCCGGGAAAAGGCCGAAGGGAGGGAGGAGGGCGGGGGTTCCCGTAGGAAGGCGGAGGGAAGCCGGACTACAAACAAAACGGAAAAGGGAAAAACAGCAAATTGCTGTAACAAGTGAAATATAAAAGGCAGCCCAAACAAAAAAGAAAAATATGAACAAGAAAGGATACTGAATCAGGACAGCTAAAAGAGAGTGAAAGGTGGTTTCCAGCTTTCCAGGATATAGGTAACTCTAGATAAAAAGAAGCTTCTCTAGTTAGTTTACTTGGTAAATAATTCCACTGCTACTTTTCCAAAATTACTAAGTAATGAATCCTGAAATCAAATTATACTTCTTTTCTTGGAAAAAGCATATTAAAGATTCCGAATCTTTTTTGATTAAAAGATGCCACTGACTTTCCTCTCATCAGTGTGGTCAGTTTGTCTGTGTGGTCAGTTGAGTCCAGCAATTTTACCAGCCTGTCCTCTTTCTCTGGAATCGCTGTATTCTTCCATTTCTGGGCATGCAACATGCAACAGCCCCGCCAGCAAGCCCAGTGTGGGGTCCCAGGTTGATGTCCTGCTTCTACAATCAATGTGCTCATCCCAACAAGTACAATTCCAGCTTCAACTAAATATCAACTTTCAACATTTTATATACCATAAATGTATTTGATTTCAGATTTTTTTTTACTTTTTGACAAGTCCAGTGTTGGTAAGTGTTTTCAGTCTCTAACTTGCATGGATTTAATATTTAACGTAACAAACATTGTAAATGAATCCTAAATGAATGGTAGCTTGATAGATTTTAGTAAATGCAGCTTAGAAAAGGGAAATGCTTGTATAAAGTTATATAATTTAATTCTTAATGTATGTTTAAGTGATGTGAAAAAGAAATGACATGAAGTGCAGAATATAGTGAAATGTAAGTTTGTTAATGTGGATAACTGGTATGTGGGGAGGAAAACTTGCTTTGCAAAATGTAATGGGTAATGTAACACTGGAAAATTACAGGTAAGTATGGTAATAAATCTAATGTTGCGTTGAGGTGCCTGATTTCACTGCCCTAAATTGAGACCCTCAATAGAGGGATGACTCCAGAAAAAGGGAGAGGGCTGGGAAGGACCCGCCTCTCATGGCTGAAGGCAGCCAATCACAGCTCACAGAATGCTGGGGAGGGGTCTGCAGGGAAGAAGTTAGGAAAGCAGAGGCAGAGACAAGGGAGAGATTTCAGAGGGGAAGGGACAAGTGGAATGGGCAGGAGCGAACGGGACAAGGGGAGGGAAGGACTGTGGTTTGAGCACACAACAAAACAGCAAAACCCAGTGACAGATTGGCCATAGAGTTGCCATAAGCTGGAAACGACTTCAAGGCACACAAGAACAAGTGATGTGGAGCCAGTATGGTTTAGTGGTTGAGCACTGATGACGGCCCTGGAGACCAGGGTTTGATTACCCACTTGGCCATGTGTGACCTTGGGTGCGTCACGCACTCTCAGCCCAGAAAACCTGATGATAGGCTCACCTCAGGGTCTCCTCAAGTTGGAAACAACTTCAAGGTACACAACAGCAGGATCAGCAGCAAGTGATCTAAGGGTTCAAGGGTTAGTGTGTTAAAATATTTCTGTATTCTGTTTCCTCTTTATGTTTGTTGTGTAAACACAAGCTGATAACTCAGCATCCACTATGCTTGCAGTGATCTCAACAACACTAACAAGGATTAGTGCATTATTTTCTTGTGTCTTAATAAACTTCCACTTGTTTGTCTTTACCAGTGTTCCGGTCTGTTCATATTTAATTTTGGTGGAGGCTATGGTCATGCATACTACTTCAGGCCCCCCAAAACACAGCCACTGGTCCACAATTGGGGGAGTGTCACCTTGAGGCCTAAGTACCCAAATATCCTGGAAGGGATTAAGGAGCGAGGGGTGTCCTGGGCCAACCTGGCAAGGGGACCCACCATACTGCCCCTCTATGGGGTTCTCTTGCGCTAGCACATTCCCTCACTTTCTCTCCGCTGCACCCAAGAGCCAATTTCCCCACCCCTTCCTTCCCTCCCTCCCTCCCTCCCTCCCATGCCCTCTTGTGTCCCATGGGGGAGTGGTTTTCTGTGTGTCCTTTCTCTGGAGGTTGTGGACTGCAGACCCCATCAGTCCCTGCTCCAGCATCATCGTATGGCAGGAATTATGACGAAGAAAGATTCCCAATTATGGCAATATGCTCCAAGGGGCATTTATTTAGAAGGTGTTTTGAAGGGTGCAGGGGCCTTCAACGCTCATGTCTTTTCTCATCCAAATGATTTAGCTGTTTGAATTTCTGCATCAACAAGGAACTTCAGCCTCATCTGAGGAGGCCTAGTCTAGCAAGCAAGTCACCCAAACTGAGGTTCCCCTCTTGGGTGAGAAGTGTTAGGCAGCCCAACCCCAGCCTCCTCCCTTTGGCTTCTCTGCTGCTACGTGCAGCCCCGGGACCAAAGAGGACCTTGCCGGGCACAGCTCTTTCCTGAAGAAATGGCACCCGCGGCAGTTTCTCTGAGGGGGGAGGAGGGCAGAGGGATCCTCACAGGGCAGGCTCACCCTCGTGCATTTTTGCAACACCCCCCCTTTGGTGGGTCTGCTGGCGAGGCGGTGGTAGAGGGTCTGCATTATTTGGGAAGTTTGCTCTTGCACGCTTGCAGAGCCCTCCACCCCCCACCAAAAAAAAACCATCTTAACCCCCTAAACCAAGGACTGGTGTCTGGAGGGAAAAGGGGCATGTTGGGGAAGTGGGGGGCCCAGCAAGAGCTGCGCCAGTCATGGCACCCTGGCCTTGCTCTCCATCGCAAACGACAGCAGGCCGCTCTTGGTAGACGCAGTACTTTTCCATTTCGCTTCTCTCTCTCCGAGCTTCGCTGCGGCTTGCGAAGGTCTCTCCGCCCCGCCTGGCGCTGGGAAGGGGTGTCCTGGGTCTCAGCCGGAGCGCTGGGCTCCCTAATCCTTGCGGGCGGGGAGGGTTGATCACGTGCATGCCTGGGAGGGAGAGGCCCCCCAGCCGCCGCCGCCGCCGCCGCCACACACCCACATCTCACGGTAGGGTGTGAGGATCCCAGGGAGGGAGCCGCCCTGCCGTGATTTTCCAGGAGGCGAGATGAGGGGGAAGCGGGAGAAAGAGCGCGGACAGCTCTCCCAGCCTACAAAGGGTGTGGGGGGGGCTTTTGGTGGGGGTGGGGGTCTGTGAGAGAGACAGAGCCCTTGCTTGTGTGTTGTGTGGCGGCTGCAGTGAAGGGGAGAAGCCTGTGCTCTCCATCCTCACAGGGTGGGTGTCAGCTGGCCCTGAAGTTGCGGGTCAGATGACGTTCTTTTAGCCTTTGTGGTTCCATCAAGACTTTACCGAACGCCTCGGAGGCCGAGGGAGAAACAAATGCCACGCAACGCCTCACTCTACTCATGGCTTATGAGCAGCTGAGCTCGGTTTCAGATCTGTGTTGGTGCTCCCTGGATTCTGCCTCACCCTGGACCTGTTGTTGTTTGCTGTCAATGCATTTTTGCCTTCTGGCACCACTCTAAATGCGAGACCTCCGAGAGCCCCCCAGTCACCCCCCGCTCTGCACAAGTCCTGCAAACTCAGGGCAGCAGCCCTTGGGGCTTCCTCATGGATCAGGCCACTGGTAGCATGGCCCTCCGATTTTCCTATCTCCCCAGCCCCCGCCCCCGCCAACTAAGGCTTACCCTCTCTTCTAATGAGTTATGTCATCTCATGATATGCCAAAATAGGATAGCCTGGTAATTTTGGCTTCTAGAGAGAGTTCAGGCTTGACCTGCCCAGGACTGGTCTTTTTAGTGGTCTGTGTTATCCACAGAACTTTCCTCCAGCACCACGTCGCAAAGGAGCTGGTTCTCTTCCTTTCTGCATCTGTGGGCATTAATATGTTGTTGCCCGTGCGCATTTCATTGCTCCCCCCCCCGCTTTGCAAAGTCCACTAAATCCAAAGAAGCCCATGCAGCAGAGTCGTCCTTCTCCCACTCTTGCGCACCCCGGCCCCTGCTCCAAGGGGGTTGCTTCAGAGGCTGTGGGTTGGGGGGTCTTTGGGTGGGAAAGGGTTTCCCAAGCAGCTGCCGTGCCTCCCTTCCAAGGTGCCTCCAACCAGTCAGAGGCAGTATTCTTCCCCCTGACCTTGTGCAGCTGTGGTTCTGCTGGTGCGTTTTTATGGGAGCCCATCCCGTGCACCTGGTTTTGTCTCTGGAATTCCAGTTGGTCCTGATGTCATATTTTACCTTCAAATGGTTAGAGATAAACATGCTCAAGTGTGACCACAAAGCCAAAGGAAAAACAAGAGGGCCCAAGTCACACAAGTGCAACAGACAAGTCTAGAGAAACTGAGCACTTCACAGGCCCTGCAAAAGCATGTGTCTGGCCATTTCTGCACTATGCTGTTATAGTGCTATTATTCCACTTTCAGCATCCTACATCCTGGGGTTTGCAGTTTAGGGAGGGGCATTTAGAACTCTCAGCCAGAGAGCTCTTCAGCCTCAGCAAACTACAAACCCCAGAATTCCCACAGGATGTTGTTGAAAGTGGAAGACTAGCACTAGAACAGTGTAGGGCTGAAATGGCCTCTGAAGAGAAGATAAAGCCTTGACCCCTTTGGGCCCCTCTGAAATGAAGAGGAGTCATGTTTTCCCCAGACAGCCCTGCCCTTCGGCTCTGGAACTGCTCTTCTCTGATGCCTCAGTGTTTCTGCTTGTCTGCCTTGTCAAATGCTTGAAAAACGGCCTGGATTCAACAGCCCAGCAGAACATGGTGCTTCCCAGGGCTTGGCCAGTTCCCTCCTTCCTCCTGCCAGAAAGAATAGAACGATGCCTTTGTGGAAGATCTGAGACTTGAGGCTCCTTAAATTTAGACAAACAATCAAGCCAAAGACAGATCCGGTTCAACTGGTTGTTCTACCGTGTCATGAGCTCTGCTAGCACTTGTTCCCTAAAGAGACACAAAAGAGAAACGGTTGGACTCCTGAGTGTCCAAATACTATTGCTAATGTTTCTTGCTCCCAGGTATTTTGGGCAGTTAAGAAAGGGCCAGTTTGCTGTGCCCCAACTGGAGTGTGATGCCTGGTCTTTGGGGAAAGGGCCCACTTGGTGATAGCGCTGAAGCTCTGGAAGAGGCTGCCCCAAGAGATTCCACTGGTCCCTTCCAGTGCCTTTTAGTGGGCATTTGCTAGGGTCCTCTTCTGTTGAGCTTGCTCTCCCCTACACTGCAGTGCTACAGATGTAGCTCCTATGCTGTTTGCATCCTGGGTTAGCTTCTGGATTGTTTTAGCACTAGTGATTTTAACACAGTTGTGAGTTACTCCAGGGCTCTTCTTTGGGGACGAGGGAGAGCAGATAAGCCTTTCATTCAAGGGATGCAGCAAGCCCCGAAAAGAAAACACTGCTGCTTAGGTAGCGTTTGCAGAGTGAGAGATTGTGGCCTTGGGCATTGGCCGCCCCAATGTCCGGTCCCCTCACCAGGCAGCCTCACCTTCAACATTTGGATGCTGTTCTGGGAGAAATGTAGCATCCAACGAAATGCAGCACTGGGGGCCAACAGTGACTTCAGTGTTGCTGTTGTGTCTGAAGCAGCCACTACAAGATAAGTGTCTCTTTGCAGAAGCCGGTGGGCTCGGCGTTGCTCTTTAGACCAGGTGTTCTGGCCACGGCTTCTGTCTTCCTTGCATGAGGTAGTCCCCATCTCTGGCTAAGAATATTGGCTCCCAGGCATCTGTTTTCTCTAACTGGGCAGGCTTACACTGTTCTGGACTCAGTGCCAAGGTTCTCTCAACACCTGCCCTACCTTGAACGTGGTTTCATTTTGCTCACTATCTTGTTGACCTTGAATGCAGCCAGGCTTGTTTGCTGCCCTGTTTTACATGAGTGCCATGAAGACCCCCAAAGCCAGATTGGCCCAAGGGTCTCTGGGCCAGTGCTCTGTTCCCCCAGTGGCCAACTGGCCTGCTGTCAGGATTCCACCCACAAACAGAACCAGCTGCAGTATGCTTAGGGGGGATGTGGCCTCAGTAAGCATGAAATCATAGAAGTCTCAGAATGAAGGTAACCCCCAGAACCCTTGTCCAACTCCTCATTGTGCAGGAAGGCATGTCTAAAACACTCCCAAAAGTTCCCCATCCAACCTTGGCTGGGAGATCACCCAAAAGGAGGGTACCCCCCCATCTTTGAAGCAGTCCACGTTCCACAGCGGTCAAACAGTAAAGAAAGTATTGTGCTTTGAATCTATTCCTCCATGGCCTGGTCTCTGGAGCAGCAGAAAACAAACTGCCTCCATCTTCCACACAGAATCATCATGAGAGCTGGAGGGACCTGCGGGGCCACCCATTCCAACCTCCACCGTGCAGGAATCCACAGCCAAAGCGTTCCTGGGACAACTTCTTGACCAGCTCTGCTTCAAACCTACCAAGATGGAGACCTCAGTGTTCCCTGGGATGGTTGGTACCTCACTGCCAAAGAGCCCTTACAATAAGGAAGCCCTTCTTAGTGTTTGGATGAAATCTCTTTTCTTGTCCTCTGAGTCCTTGAGCAATGAACCAACTTTCTTCACCTCCCATCACTGATGATGATGATGGGCAGGACGCAATTCTTCTTGCTGCAACAGAGGCACAGAACTGGATCGGAGGAGGCATCCAACAGCAAGCAGTGGGATTGAAAGAAAAATGGAACATCTGTCAAGCCAAGGCCAAGAACGGGGGCATCCCTCCCACTTCCTTTGGCAGCAAAAGAATCTGTATCTATATCCTCTGGGTCCCCAGGGAGGCTTCTTGGCCTTTTGGCTGCTGTCAGCTGCCCTCTGCGTCCTGGCCCCATGGTGGGGGAGCTGGTGGGGGGAGATGACTGGCACAGAGGAGTGGGGGAGGGGCACGGGAGGGATTGGAGAAGGCCTGGCACCCCTTCTCCATGGCATGGCATAATGTGCTGGAACAGGTGGGCAGAAGCTGGGGGGAGCAGAGAGAGAGAGAGAGAAACCGCCCCCCTCTCCTGAGCTCCTGGCTGCTCCAAGGCCAGGGCACTGGGAAGAGGGCAGAGGCCAGCCGCCATCCCAGCGGGCAACCAAAGGAGGAGGCTGTGAGGGAGGCCCAAGGCAAACACCCCTGACGCAATCAGCCAATATTGACTTTGGCTTCAAAGCGGGGGAGGGGAAAACCGGCCTGAGAGAAGGGCTCCTGGCCCTTTCCACTCACAGGCCGGCTGACTGTCCCTCCCTCCCTGTTACACAACTGCTCCTGATGGAGACCCTCGCGCCCCACGGCCCCGTGGGAGCGTCTGTATCTTCATGTCTGTCTGCCTGTCTCTCTGTGGCCCTGCTGGGTTCAGTGTCGCTTGTGGGTCACAGGGCAGCTCTTGCCTGGTGGAACAAAATGCTTTGGCACGCTGAGGGCAAATAGATCCAGCTCCAAGGCATGGGGTGGCGCAGACAGACGGGTGGAGGGTAGGTGGATGAGGGTGATGGTGGCATCTTGGTCCGCCTGCCTTGCCTCCCCCCAGCTGTCTTGAATGGTCCTTTCTTACCCACCAGGAAGGAGACGACGGCTGGCCCCGGCCCTTTAGGATGCTGGCTGTGCCCTCTGCATCGAGTGGGCAAGACGGCTCTCCCAGGGACCTCAGGAGGAGAGGGAGCTCTTGGGCTCACTGGCTCTGTTTCTTCGATGGCTTTGGCTAGTGGAGAGACCTGCTGGGGGGGGTGCCCCAGCCAGGAAGGTGGGGCATCAGCATTGGCAAGGGGCTGTGGCCCTCAGACTCTGTCACACAATTTGCATCCTTGGCATCCTTGGTGGACCTTTGGTATCAAGCTGGCATGAGGAAGGGGGGCGGGACCAAGACCCCGGAGGGCCATCTGTACGTGTGATGGGCCTTGCTTTCCCCTGCCCTGTTTTATCCACTGGCAAAGGAAGGGCCCTGCTGGTGCCAGCAGGCAAGTGTGCGCCTGCTTTGTCTTGAGCTCTGGCGGGGTGGGGGGCATGGGCACTATCTGCTGAAAGGCTTACGAGAGCAAAGGCACCAGAGCAAGGAGCCAGGTGCGGCGCCGGCTGTGGCTGTATCTGGGCAATGCCGGAGAGGCAGTCAAAGGCGGAGGGTGGAGGGTACCCGGCGTGCTGGAGGAGCCCCTTCTGAGGGCGGGGGGCGAGGACAGGGACTGAGCCCCCTGGGAACCGATGTCTGTGCAGAGGGGCTCCTCCACAGCATGGGAGCTCTACCAAGGACACGGCCCCCAAAGGAATGGCTGCTCTTCTTCCCAGCTACTGCCTGGGCACGAGCGCCACTGGAGGACTGCCATGTTCTGATGCGTGAAGGAGAGGGTGCAGGGAGTGCCTGTGCCCAGTCCTGGTGCCCGCCCGCCCGCCCGCCCTCCCCGGTATACCGCGATGTGGTTCTGTGTGACGCTCTGCCCACATGCCCACAGCAACAGCAATGACGAGGTCGTGCCTGGCGGCGGCAGCGTCCCAACAGAGGGAGGGGCAAGACCCGCAGTTGCATCATTCTGGGCTGGCGGGCGGGCGGCGGGGCACGGCCCCTGGCCATCAACACACTGAAGGGCAGCAGCCGGGCGCCTCAAGGTCACTGCAGGAGCTGCGTCATCCAGCAGTCTGGGTAGCGTGGGGGGCAGACTGGCTGGGCCCCTGCAGGGCTCAAGCACCTCGGGGGAGAAACACTGTCTCCCCTGAGGTTGGCTGTGGCCCGGGGGGTGCCCCCCACCTGCCTGCCTCGGGACTCGGCTCAGGCTGCCTTAGGCTGTGCCCCCAGTGCCCCCAGTGCAGCACCAACTGAAGGCACCTGGGCTGTTGCCAAGCGGGCTGGCACCGGCTGTGGGGTGTGTGTAAGGCGGGGTTGGGCAGCTGGGCAGGAGGATCATTGCTGCTGCCATGGGGGGCGGATTCACTCCTTTTCTGGGCTCTCCCTCAGCTGTTGATGTGGCAGAGGAAGGGGGAGGAAGGAGGAGTCATTTGAGACCCATTACTGTGCTTTGCAACGTGGATCTGGATCCGAGAGGTGGGGGCAGCAGGGAGGGGGAGGCCCAGATGATTGCATCAGGCCCCCATAGATACAGAGAGGGAGAGAGAGATGGGGACGGGGCATCAGGACAGCCCCTTGGGCTCCCGTGGGCTCCCCATCCCATCCTACATGGGCACCCTGTGACTTTCTGCCCAGCACCCAAGGGAATGACTTCCTCCTGGCCCAACAAGGCCAGCAGCCTTGGGGGCACAGGGCCCCCAAAGCAGAAGGGTCCTGTCCTGCACCCCAGAATTGCCCTCTTTCATGCCCACTTTATGCCAGAGGCCAAGAGCCAATCCCCCCCAGCAGGCATGTGCTCCAGAGGGAAGGAGCTGTGGGGTCCCTTCCCTGAAAGGGTTAATGTGCAGCCAGGAGCATTTGTTCCAGATGGTGGGGGGGCTGGTGGCTCCTCCTCCCCTCCCCTCTGGGCTGGGGGGTGTCTCCTCCAGCCCTCCCCACCAGCCAATGGCTAAAGGTCTCTCAGCTGACACCCAGTTCTTGGCAGGGGACCTGCCGTGGGGCCGTTGATGTTGCTGCCCGCCTGCCCCACATAAAAGGGTCCCTTCCCAATCCAGCCGGCTCTGATCTTCCCTTGAGGAGGAGTTGCTGCTGCCTCCCCTCTGCCGCTGCTGCCACCGCCACCACCACCACCACCACCGCTGCTGCTGCTGCTGGGCTGAGGCCGGGCAGGAACAAGGCCACCCAGGGCATTGCGGTCAGAGATTCTCATCCTCCTCCTCCTGGGCCCTAACCCCCCATCACAGCCACGTCTGGGGATTCCCAGGTAAGTCTGCAGGAGGCTCTGGTGCCAGGCAGGCTCTGTGCTCAGGGTGGGCACAGTGGTCCCTGGGATGGAGAAAAGGAAGGATTCAGGAAGCCACAAAACTGCGCAGGTGGCCCTGTGACCCGTGAAGGCCACGTTCCAACCAGACCGCTCTTGAGGCCGAGCCGAAGCCGTGCTTCCTCCTGAAGCAAAGAGGCATTAGCAAATCCAACTAGGGGAGGGGAGGCGTTTGGGCACCAGCCCAGTGTGGGCTAAAGGCCATGGCAAAACTGTGGCCCTCACCAGCATGGGATGCGTGGCCTGGGGCGAGTCGATGGCCCACTCAGGCAACTCTCCATGGGGTGAGCCTGACACATGGGGAGAGCCGGAGCCCAAAGCCTGCTGGGGAGGGGGGTGGGGGTGTTGCTGGAGAAAGGCGGGCAGCCACTTCCCTCTGGGACTCCTTGCCATCAGGAGGAGGTGCCTCAGGGGCTTAAGCAGCCTCTGGCTCATCTTGGCCAGAGACGCATCAGCCTTTCTGGGGGCAGAGGAAGGTTCTACCCGGAAGGGGCAGAAGAGAGTATCACCCAGAGGGGTCTTGCTATCCCTTGGCAGCTGGTGCTGGCTGCCTCCTGGCACTGTGTGCTGCTGTGCCTTGGACAGAGGTGTTCTCCCACCCACCCCTCTCTTCTAGCATTTTGCTAGTGTTGTGGCAGGACTGGTGTGCTGCTGCCCAACAACCAGAGAGCCCGCAGGTCTCCCAGGGAATGGTCTTGCCATGCATCCTGTTCAGGGGTCTCCTTAAGAGTCAGGGGGCAGTCAGTGGGAGGCCCCTCCCTGGCAGCAGTGGCAACAGAAGGACCGCGGCTCCCGCTCCCCGTGCACGGTCTCGTTGTTGCCGCCACCGCTGCTGCTGCTTCTACTGTGTGCCTTCAAGTTGTTTCTGACTGGTGGCCAACCGGAGGCGAAAGTGGGACTTTCCTGGACACATTGCTTCAGAGGAGGACTGACCACATGCCCTTCCTCTGAGGCTGAGAGAGAGTGGGGCCGGCCCGGTGGGCTCCCATGCCTGAGAGGGGATTTGAACCCTGCTCTCCTGCAGCCCTAGGCCAACACTCATTTCAGAATTTATTTCAGAAACTCCCTCCCTCCTTAACGCCACGCATACCTCTTTGTCTCTCCTGCATAGAAGGCAGGCAGCCCCCATGGGGCCATGGGGGGCATGGCTGTTCCTCTCCCTCTGGGCTAGCCTCTGCCCAGCACAGCCACAAATCTCTCGCTGCCTCTCCACCTTGCTTGGTCCGGTGCTGCCCTGGTGCCTGAAGGGTTGGGGTAGCAGCCCCTGGGCAGAGCTTTGCCCACACACCACCTAGGCCAAAGGGCTGATGCCAGCCTCTCCAAGGGCACCAGGCTCTGGCAGGGGAAGACCCTGTTCCCCTTGGGGTGATACACTGACTTCCCCCTCCTTGTAGCTCTCTATCCCAGGAATGGACTCATACCTGATCCAGGTGACTGGCAAGGCGGCGCTCCCCTCCGTCCTGGACATTCAGCTCAGCCGGGCTGGGAAGGGCCCCTGCGGCATGGCTGGCAAAGGGAAGGGCCACCGTAAGCCCCACTGGGCGGTCCGGGCCTCCGAGATGTCCAAGCGGACCTTCAACCCCATCCGGGCCATTGTGGACAGCATGAAGGTGGAGCCGCACCCACAGAAGCCGCTCATCTCCCTCTCCATCGGTGAGCCAGCCAAGAGACACAAGAGGTGGGAAGGGGATGCCTCCCAGGTGCTGCCCCACCCCAGGCTGATGGGCACCTCCTCAGTGCCTCTTTCTTGCTCCCCAGGAGACCCCACCATCTTTGGGAACTTGCCAACGGATAAGCAGGTCTCCCAGGCCATGAAGGATGCCTTGGGCTCGGGCAAGTACAACGGCTACGCTCCATCCACGGGTAGGTGCCCCAGATGCTGAAGAGGGGATGTGGGCAGAGGGGTACCTTGGGGGAGAGGAGGGAGGACAGTTTCCTCCACGGCACTGACCCACAGGGCTTCTCCACAAACAGAGGCTGCCAGCTCTCCGTCTCCCCGCTTCCCAGGGCAAAGCCCAGCCTGTGGGGAGGGGGGCTGGTGGGAAGGGTCTCCAAGGTCAGGGGAGCCAGATAGCTGAGTGACGGTCAGGACACCCCTCGAGGAGAACAGCAGTGGCAGTTCAGAAGGGCAGGCACCCCAGCAACCACAGATAGCTAACTCCTCTCCTGGATCAGGAATTGGTGGATGGGGGGGACCTGGGCTGCAGCCCCTCATTCTCCTCTGACAACCCCCCCACAGGTTATCTCTCTTGCCGTGAGGTGGTTGCCAGCTACTATAGCTGCACGGAAGCCCCCCTGGAGGCCAAGGTAAGACAGTCTGGCACTGCAGGGGTGGGCAGTGGGACCCCCTCCTCAATCCCCTTGCCCATACTTCTTGCAGGATTGTATCAAGGAAGGATTTCCCCCTCCCCTCCCCCCTTTGGATTCTGGGCAGCCTGTGCTGCCCCCCATGCCACCCCAGCTGACTGGTGCTGCTCCTGCTGCTCTCTTTTGCAGGATGTGATCCTGACCAGCGGCTGCAGCCAGGCCATTGAGCTGGCCCTGGCTGTCTTGGCCAACCCGGGGCAGAACATCCTGGTGCCGCGGCCTGGCTTCTCTCTACAAGACTTTGGCTCACTCCATGGGGATCGAGGTCAAGTTCTACAACCTCTTGGTATGCTGGGGGGCATTGCAGGGAACCCCCTCCCCCCCATGGGTTTGGCAGGGGGTGCTTCCTCTCATGATGGTTGGGAGGTGTGGGGCCTGCCTAACCGGACAGGGAGCTGTGGCAAAGCTGAGAGAGAGAGGGGGAGGACCCTGCACCCCTATTGGCCTCCAGCCCCCTGAGTCCTGGTGGCCCATGGGAAGACAGGCTGGGCCAGGGGGAGCCGCTCCGCTCAGTCACGCCGTCTCCTTCCTCCCTTCTTCCTCCTCCCCCCCACAGCCAGAGAAGTCCTGGGAGATTGACCTGAAGCAGATGGAGTTGCTGGTGGACGAGAAGACGGCCTGCCTGGTGGTCAACAACCCCTCCAACCCCTGTGGCTCCGTCTTCAGCAAAAGCCACCTCCAGAAGATCCTGGCAGGTCAGCCCCCTCTCCCCGGGGCATGGCAGGCAGTCATGAAGGAGAATGAGGGCAGGCTCCTTGGCCCCTGAGTGCCACCTCTGTGCCCAGGCAGGGCACGCTTGGGCTTGGGGCAGCAGAAGAGTCATCCCAGGGAGAGCAGTTCCTTCTGCCCAGGTGGTTTTGGACAGAGTCCCTGCCCTCCTTCTGTCAGGCCGCTTGCCCTTCGCCAGCTGCCGTGGCAGGAGGGTGGCTGGTGCAAGGAGGGGGTCCTGTCCTGGAAATGACTTCCTCTTCTCCCCCAGTGGCCTCCCGGCAGTGCGTGCCCATCCTGGCTGACGAGATCTATGCAGAGATGGTGAGTGAAGCAGCAGTCCCAGCGGTCCCGGGCACTTCCTGGTCCCTTTACGCCAGGACCCCTGAAGTCTGCTAGGGTCTGGCCTTGGCCTGCTCCTCCAATCGCCTATCTCCTCTCTTCCCCCATGTTGCACCCTTATCCAATCTCCCAGGAGAGGAAGGGCAGGCTGTTTGGTCCTCAAGAGCACCTTTAAGATGGACTTTCCCCTCCCCACCAGGTCTTTGAAGAGGGCAAGTCGGAGTCGCTGGCCAAGCTCAGCAGCAATGTGCCCATCCTCTCATGTGGGGGTCTGGCCAAGCGGTGGCTGGTGCCGGGCTGGAGAATGGGATGGATCCTCATCCATGACCGCCGAGAGATCTTTGGGAAGGAGGTATATTGGAGACTGAGCTCTCCCCCCCCCACCAGGCCCCTTCAACCAACAGGGTCTCTGAGGCCAGGACCCTCTTCCCAGAATGTTCAGGCCTCGACACCCCTGGGTTGTATGGAGCGCGTTGGGGCTGGGCCTGGCTGCAGAGCTAAGGAAGTAGCCCACGAACCTTGGGCAGGAAAACTCCATGCAGGGTCCCTTCTCCCCACTCCTGCTCTTGATTTCTGAGCAGATTAACTGAGCTGCCAGGCGCTCATTTGGGAAAACAAGGTGAGCTCCCCAAGTGGATGCCAACACCTTTTTGCCTCCTTGGGGTGGAGGTGCTGTGAATCCTGATGCCCTTTCGGTTCAGACGTGGCATGTGGTACATGGAGACCCAAATATCTGCCCTCTTGGTCTGAACTGTGGAGGAGTTTTGTTTTTCTTAATTCCATTTGCAAGATCTGTGTATCGCTTATCAGGACCAAGAGGGGCTCATCTCTCCATTACTGGTGAAGAGAATGCCTGTGCAAACAGTTTGGCTTCCTGCAGCCTCCATGATGTGGAAGTACAGCTCCACTTCTCAGACCTCTTGGGAAAGAGAGTTACAATGGGGGGGTGCCCCATGGAGCAGGCCCCACTTTCATGATGTCACCAGAAGGCATTTAGTTGGCCACAGAACAATCACAGCGGCCTTTTGGGCACAGGAGTCTCCCAGCTGTTCTGCCCCAGGGAGCGGACGCAGCCCCTCCCGGCCCTAGTGACTCCTCCTCTGCTCCTTTTCCAGATCCGGGATGGCCTGCTGAGGCTGAGCCAGAGAATCCTCGGTCCATGTACTGTGGTCCAGGGGGCTCTCGCACACATCCTACACCGGACATCTCCAGAATTCTACCAGAACACCCTCAGCTTCCTCAAGGTAATTCCTCCTTTCCAAAAACTCTGCCCCATAAACTCCCTGCAACAACATTCCATGAAACAAACAAGCAAATCAAAGCCAAGCTGGAGCAGCAGGCAGATCTGACAAGCCAAGGAAGGGACTGTGTGGGGTCCTCTCATCGCTTGGCTCCATGGTGGGCTCCCCTACGTGCAGGAGCACACACCTCTCCCCTTTCCATCCTTCCCCTCCTTGCTCTTGAAATGATGCTGACTGGGGATCTGGTGTCTAAAAATTCCACACTGCTTCAGCCCACCTGAACCAAACAATGATTCCCAAGGGAATACAACTTCCCACCCACCCCACCCATCAGTCTTGCATAATTTCTTCAGTGGTAATGGACAGACAGAGAGAAAGAGGACTGGAGGAGGAGAAAGGTGGCAGAACAGTTGGGCTGTTTCTGGAGGTCTCATCAGTCCCATGGCCAGAGTACACTTGGAGCCACAGCGACTGGCCTCTTAAGAATTCTGTCCTGCCCAGGCAGGAACCAAGGAGGCACCAGAGAGGAGCTGCTGCTGGGGGAACCTGGTCTCTGTCCCCTGTGACCTCTCTTTTCGTTTGACCTTTGCAGTCCAACGCGGCCCTCTGCTATGCTGCCCTTTCCACCATCTGCGGCCTGCGACCGGTCCGGCCCTCGGGGGCCATGTACCTCATGGTGAGTTGACCCCAAGGGCACTGGCAGAGCAAAGTAGGGGGTCATGCAGAGCGGGGGGGAGACATACAATCCTGAGGCTCACGAGGTGGGGTGGGGTTCTGGAGGGTTTCAAGAGGCCAGCCATCATGGTGGTGGCAGCCTCAGTGTCCTTCCTTTGGAAGTGGGGTAGGGAGTGCCCAGGGGTGGGGGTCCCAGTCCTTCCCTTGGGCTGCCTGGGGCTCAGCTGCTTCCTTTCACACAGGTGGGCATTGAGATGGAGCACTTTCCAGAGTTTGAGAATGACGTGGAGTTCACGGAGCGGCTCATCGCAGAGGAGTCTGTCTTCTGCCTGCCGGCAACGGTGAGGTTCTCCCCCCACTACCTCCAAGCAGAGGAGAGAGCCCTTGCTGGAGGACTCAGCGGGGCTCCTGCTGCCCACAGTCCCCCTTCCCTAATGGCCGTGAGGGTGGGTGGAACCCTTGCCCAGGAGGAGGTTGGCCTGCCTGGAAGGGGCAGCAGAGTCTCCTGGACGGAGGCCCCCATGCTTTGGTGCCTGAGATACTGTTACTGCAACAATACGGAGGGCAATTGCTGGGCGGGGGGCGGGTGCTGATGCTCAGAGCCAAAGCAGGTTCAGCGGTGGTATCTGGGGAAAGTCATTTGGGTCTGACTCTTTTGCCCCCTGCCTTCTCCTGACAGTGCTTCGAATACCCAAACTTCTTCCGAGTGGTGCTCACGGTGCCCGAGGACATGATGGCAGAGGCCTGCCAGCGCATCCGGCAATTCTGTGAGCAGCACTACGAGGGCACCCCAGACCTGGAGTGTGACAAGTAGCCACAGGACACCCTCCCAGCCTTTGACCTCCTCCCAGCCTGTTCCACTCCATCCACCTTGAGTCATGCACTCCCGGGGGCCTCCCTGCCCAGGGCCAGCGCCCTCGCGATGTGCCACAGCCCCCACTCCCTGCCCGCCTCCCAGTGATGTCTGCTTGGACTCAGAGGAAGTGGATGGCAGCACCCCTTCCCCGCAGCTCCCCCTCCCCCCAGCAGGGGCCAGAGGAAGTCAGTAAGCCTCTGCATTGGCATGAGAAATGCTCCTGGGAAAGGAGCCTCCCCAGCCCCCAGAAACAGAGATAGAAATAGTCCTGCCCTTCTAGGGGGAGGGGATCCTCAACCTCCTACCCCCCATTGCCCACCAAGGTTGATGGGCTGCGGCAGCCCCTGCCTTCCTCAGTCTGTTTGACATATTTGTAAGTTATTGTAACTTTTGTATGAATAAACGCATGGGGAAAAAAAACCTAGATTTACACAGGGGGTCAGTTTTTTTCCTGAGAGCTCAACCCCCCAATCACACACTCTCCCGGCAGCAGAGGCTCTCTCTTTGGGTGGGTAGGGAGTGTCAGGTCCTTCTGGAGGAGGATGACCCACCTGGAGGGTGAGTGGGACCCATACTAGCCATCGCCATTGTCCTTTTGACTGATGTGGTCCCCTCTAGTGGGGTGAGGGGCTTCTTGCCCCTTTGCTGCTGCTGGGGCTGAACGGCCCCACTTCAACGGTAAGCCATTTTCAAATTCATGTAAAAATCACCTCCCCCTCCCCAGCCTTCTTGCTAAAAGGGCCCTGAAGGGGAGCAGGCTTTTCTTCACAGCCATCACACAGGGAGAGGATGCTCTCACCCCCCCCAATGGCTGCCTCGGGGTCTAGTGCTACAGCAGACTCGCATTTCTGTTGGGGTCAAAAATGGCCGAATCAAGTGGTTTAGCACATGGGGAAAGGCTGGCTTTGAAAGAAAAGCTATTTTAAGAAGTGGCTCCCACCTCTGAGGGCTTGCAGGTTGGCAGTGACTGGAACACCCACGCACGCGCACGCGTGCAAAGAGCCAGGGGTTGCCTCGGGCCCGCCCACCCTTCTGTCCCTGGGATGAGGAGAGAGGAGGGGCGCCCCACATGGCCTCGGTCTCCAGCGCAGCCTCTCTGGCGGCCCTGCCGTCGCTGGGCCCCTGTGCTCCCCCAGAGTTGGCAGGGGAGACCAGGAAAGGAGCCCAAAGTCTCCCCTCAGCAGCCCTCCTCTTTTCCTGCTGCACTTTCCTCTTTTCTGTGTACTTTCCAGTTGTTTCCAACTTATGGCAGCCCTAAGGCAAACCTATCCCAGGGTTTTCATGGCAAGATTTGTTCAGAGGAGATTTGCCCTTGACTTCTTCTGAGGCTGAGAGAGTGTCACTTGCCCAAGGTCATCCAGGGGTTTCCATGGCTGAGTAGGGGTTCGAACTCTGGTCAAACTACTACACCACACTAGCTCCCAATGTAGTAGTAACGTTTTTCTACTCCTACAACACCAAAAAGCCTTCTCAAGAAACCAGGGAGGGTGATGAACACAGTGTGCCCCCCCATGCAAGGAGGATGTGGGCTGCAGGGCCTCTGTGAGGAATGAACCAGCCTGTGCCATCTGGGTTCGTGTGTGAAAAGCAGGTGAAGCCCTGAGGCAAAGCAAAAGGCCTTCAGCGAGCGGGAGGAGGACCCCTGCAGGGTTGGCCCCCCAAGGGCCCCTAACAGGCAAGGGCCTCTCACGGGACTAGTGGAGAGGAACCCCTCGGGTGGGAGAGGCTGGGTGAAGGCTGCCGAATAGGGCTGAGGAAACCACAGAGGGCTCCTGTCCCTTTACCAGTTGTGTAGACGAGGGAACTTCAACAGGCGTGCCTTTTTACCAGATTGTGTGACACTTTGTTATGTTTAACTTCTGCAAATGAAAGCCTCTATGCAGACAAGGTGTCTGTGGTGGTGTCCTACTGGAATGGGGATTCCAGCGTTAAACTGAGGTTCATACCAGCCCCCCAAGGTTGACTCTCATCCTTGGCAAAGGCTGGCGATTCCCTCAGCGTTATTAATTCTTGCTGCCACCACCCACTGAATTATGAATTAACTGAACAGCACAGTGGGAATCTGTTCAGTAGATTACCAATCCCTGTGATTAAGGACCTCCCCCCCACTTCTGAGTGAGAGAAGTCCTAGCTAGCGTGTACCAAAGACTGACGTGGGAATGGAGAGAAACCGAGGTTTTACAGAAAGTATTTAATCAAGGCATACAAATAAACAAGACAATATCACACTTGAGAGGCTCCCCCCTCCCAGGCACGCTTAAGTTACAAGTAGTTACAACAATAGATATAAAAGCACAGATACATTCTTAAGATCAGCCAGTCTCCAAAATAATAAACAGCCCTAACACGGCTAACTACTTTATTCTAGTACTCACAGATGTTCTTAGAAGAAAGAAGCCAGGAGGCAAGGCATGCCTGCCTGCCTACGACTGGCACAGATCTCATCTCTCTCGGATGTATCCCTTAGTTCTCTCTCTCTGTTCTTCCTTCTACCTGGCCACATGGCCTCCCAGAAGTTTTATAAATTCTCCATCGACGCATCTCGAAGCATCTCCAAGATGCCCACCTCTTTCCTTCGTGGTTGGTCAGTTCTCACCCTGTGACCTATGATGCTGACCCACCTAAAATGTAATCTAATCCCATGACCTCATTAACCTTTGGTTTACCTGAAGAGGGAAGTATCACCCTTTGCTAAGCCTAGATAATGGGAAGCCCCATTATCACAGGTGGCAGCACTGAAGAAGGAGTGTCGGTAACCACAGGGGACAGAAGGTGTATAAAGCCTCACAGGAAGCTTGAGGGCATTTAGACAGTCCCCGCAGTTGGTGTCACGCAAGGGGGACAAGAGGACATCCTGATGCTGGTGGCAGAGGTGGGGACCAGGGAAAGCCCTTGACTTGGTGATTGCAGTGAGCGCCATGGAAGCCTTCACATTTGGTGAGTTAAAGGGTAGGAACCCTGTACCTGGCCATAGGGGTAGAAATTCCAGAGAGGAACCCTCACATTAGGTGGGAGCATGGTGGGATAAGGCTTGGAAAACCCACAGGGCTCCCAGGAAAGACAGGAGTGCAGAGGCCACATTGAGGGCCACAGAGTCATCCTTACAGATGGCCATCCCCCCCCCTCCACCAGCAGCAGCACCAAAAAGTGCTAGTTCTGGGCACCAAGGGGCTGCCTTGGCACGTGGGGTTCTGTGCCACTAGTGGCATAACTCTCTCGCCCATTTGATTCTTGGATTTCTGTCTCCACTCTTTGCCCACAAAAGCCAGCATATCAGGTAACTGGATATCTTGTGCATGCCACAATCAGTCATGGGGCCTGCCACCCAATGCCACAGGTAGTATTATGAAGCCATGGAATCAAATACCAAACGTGCCTAACTGGAGGCAGCAAGACCACCAGGAGTCTTTGTTTTCCTCCATGCCTCAGTTTTGCTCCTGGATTTTCAGAGGTGCTGAACATGCTTAGAAGCCACTGTGGAAGTAGTCCTAGCAAAACGACCTTCATAGTAGATTTGAGTGGAAAGGCCACAATCATATCTTACAAGCTGAGAGAGAAAACTATGAAGCCAAAGGATGGCCAGCCTCCTGGGAAATAATGGCTGGCATCCAGTGAGTGACAAACAAAGGCTAAGTTGTGCTATACATGCAACATGATTTTTTTGGACAGTGTGCAACCAGCATAGTCAGTGGAGAAGTGTCATAAGGAGAGTTGTGCATTTGGGACTGCATGAGGCATCACACTAAGTTAAACAGAGCAGTGTGAGAGCACACACGGCCTCTAGGCATTGCCTTTGCACATTGCTCATGTGTCACGGGTGGTCAGCCATGCGCACTGAACATGGATCCATATACATTGCACTACACTGGTATTCAGCACAGGGGTTGCAGAATGGGACTCCATGGATAAATATTTATGCTACACTGAGGCAACATGGGATTGTGGCCATAGCTCCACGGAAGGGTTTCGGAGGAGGCGCATCACCAGCTTCCACTGACACAGAAGGACAGTTCCTGCCTCCCCCTGCGCTGCTCCCGAGGGCTTTTGCTTTTAAAGCATTCTACTTTCATTTGCCAGGTAACTAGAATCCTCCAGCCAGCATGACCAAAGAAGTAACTTCCCCTATTGGCATTACAATTTTTTTTATTGATCCCTTCCCTGGCCAACCAGGGCCCCCCAAGGATTGCACAATAAAAATATTGAAAAAGCATTCTTAGCAGCAGATCTTTTAAAAACTCAAAACCACTTTAATCATGGTAACAAAACATTGGGAAGGGTGTGGGGGGGCCATGATTCTGGAGTTTTGCCTCTATTAGTGTTGAGAGCCCTGCCTCTGTTTTCCTTCTTCCACTTCCTAACGGGAGGGGGCTGTGCTGTCTTATCGTGGAGCCCTCAGAAGGGGAGGGCTTCTCCCCAACCACGTCAGAGACAAAATGGAGAAGAGCTCCTTTACCGATGAACTACAGTTCCCATCTGAATCTCCCAGCTGGCATGGCCCCTTGGGTATTCAGGGAGCAAGTTCCTTCTTATTTGATTGAAAAATACACTTGCCACCTAGCAAACATGGGGAGGGAGAGAGGGAGGGAAAAGGCTGGGCAACAGTTTGCCAGTAGCCCATGGCCAAGAGGGTGGGAATGTGCTGAAGAGGGACATCTGCTAGCTCCCTCCTTGATCCTCCTCTTACACTTGTAGACCGGGCATGCCAAGGGCCATCTGACCCACCCGCGCAGCTAAAGCACCCCGGGGAGGCAACTATTCAACTTTTGCTGACAAGCCCCAGTGAAAAAGCCCTGCTCTGCGTGAGGCCCATTGTGTACCCGGGGGACCAACTGAGGACGACGCTGCCACTACTGCCTCTGTACTTGGCTGTGCCACTGTGCCAAAGGAGCAGGGCCTCATCTGCCCCTTTCTCCATGAACAAACCAGCACCCTTCCTTCATGGGTAGGGCTGGGCACTGGCTGCATGCCAGTCTACCAGTAGGAGGATGCCCTCTGAAGGAGACAGACGTCCTCCCAGCAGGTGTGAGCTGGCAGGCAGGAAGGGCTCATTGGCCAGCTGTTGCAGTAGCTGCTCGTTCCCAGGTCCACATTGCCATTCCTGCCCTCGCCACGTCTGAGGAAGCTCCTGCCTCACTGGCACCCACTCCTGTGAGTACCCTCTTTTCCTGTCAGCCCCCTCCACTTGCCTAATGCTGAACCCTCTTCTGCCCCTCATGGCAACTTCCAGGATAGGCAGGTGCCCAGGGAGGACCCACCATAAACTGCCAGGAGACAAAGGGGGAGGAGAGCTTGTGCAAAGCAAGGGTTTCAGCCCTTGCCCAAGGCCCCCTCAAGACACTGTGGCTGACAAGAAGGCAGAGCGGCTCAACCACCTTCTCTCTGCTGTCGAGCTGCATCCTCACATCTCCTGCTGGGGATGGCCAGACCTCCGGTTGGCCTCTATCCCACCCAGCCTGCCTGGTGGCTGTTCTCATCCACAACCAGGAGGAGAGGAGGTGGCTGGGATGCCACCCTCAGCAAAGACCCAGGTAGATTCAAGCAGAGGAACTGCCTACTGGAAGCACAGCATGCTGACCCAGGAGAGGGCGGGTGGGGTGGGAGAGGTGATGGGATGACCCAGTGGGTGCCAAGGATTTGGAGGGAGGCTCAAGCGCTGCCCAAATTCTCCCCAGGTGCTGCTCGGCCTCTCCCTCCCTCCTGCTGGGGCATTGCTCTGCATGCAGACAGTGTGTAGGAAGGAGCCCTGCCCAGCCTGCTGGCTCTTGGTGCCACCCTGGGCTGGCCTCTGTGATGCTTGGGACCGGGCTGGCAGGGAAGCAGCATGGCTGGCTAGACTTGATTTTCCTATCCTCTCTCTCCCTGAGGTTCTGCTCAGTCCCCTGGGATGCCGATGTGCCCCCAGTCAGGAGGTGTGCCTTTGAAGCCCCAGGCAGGAGAGCAACTGGACCTGAGGCCGCCTGCTAGGTACCTCCTCCCTCCCTCCCTCCCTCCCTCTTGGCTGCCCCCTTCCCACCCCCACAGGCCATGGGTGGGAGTGGCTGCTCTCTTTGGTGGGCCATGGCCACAGAAGGAGGGGGCGGAAGTCATGGCAATTGGAGGTCTAGATCTGGGAGAGCCAGCAGGGAGGGCCCTGTGTGGACCTACGCAGCTGTGCCATGGGGAGGGGATGGTGAAGGGCTTTCAGAGCCAGATGGCAGTAAACCATGCAATAAAATTTGGAGATGGGAAAAGCCAGGATTCTACTCCAGCCACTCCTGCCATAGCTGCGTCTGCCTCCCTATGACAGGCAACGTAAACCCAGAGCCATGAGAAGCCCACCAGCAGGGGGACGGGAGAGCAACTGTCCCCTCCCTCCCAGCAATTGACATTCAGAGACATGCAACAGGCAGCCCCTGGGGTAGAGATGATGGTCAGCCATCTAGACACGACCACCACGTCCTTCACAAAGTATCCACTCTCTTTCTAAAGCTTTTTGTGGGCAGCTACTGCTCCAACGCATGGCAAGGATTTCCACAGTTTAACAGAGCACCGTGTGAAAATTTACTTCTCTATTCCTGTCCTGATTTCAGCTTCAGAGGGTGACTCCTCATTAGGGATGCGCAACCCATCCACCTGAGAAGTGAAGGGTGGCTGGAGAAGCCCAACGCTCCTGCTATTTGCTCTCCTTACAGCCACCTGTGCTGTGCAAGGCCCACCTCTTGCCCTGCCTGCCCTGCCTCATTTGGAGCTGAGGTGCCACAGCTTGGGAAGTCCTGAGCATGAAGCTGGAGACCAGAACTGCAATAGCTTTGCAGTCTGATGTTCTCTTTCTCTCCCCTTCCCCCACTACCTCCAACATCCACCTTCTCTCCATCCTTCTGCTTCATCTTCCAGGCTCTCGGTGGCCATGGTGAAGATTCAACGGTTGGAGTTATTTTTGATCTTGGCAGTCCAGGTGCTGGTCCTTCTCTGCTTCTTCACAGAGTATCAGAGAAGGAGAGAACTCCAGGGGGAGAAGCTGGTCCAGGCCCAGGCCCAGCTCCTCATCCTCTCTTCCTGGCGGTCAGGGTCCTCCTTCGTTGGCCAGCTCTTCAGCCAGCACCCCGATGTCTTCTACCTGATGGAGCCAGCTTGGCATGTGTGGGCCACCATGCACCAGAACAGTGCCAAGGTCTTGCACATGGCGGTGCGGGACCTCATCCGTTCTGTCTTCAAGTGCGACATGTCTGTCTTTGATGCCTACATGCCTGCGCGGAGGAACAAATCTGCCCTCTTCCAGTGGGAGGCCAGCCGGGCTCTCTGCTCCCCGCCCGCCTGTAACTTATTCCAGCGTGGCGACATCATCCCCAAGCAGACCTGTCGGACCCTCTGTGGCCAATACCCCTTCAACACAGTGGAAGAGGCCTGCAAGACCTACAGCCACATCGTCCTGAAGGAGGTCCGGATGCTGGACCTCCACATCCTCTACCCACTCCTCACTGACCCTTCCCTCAACCTCAAAATCATTCACCTGGTTCGTGATCCCCGGGCCGTTTTCCACTCCCGCAACAGCACTGCCCCTGCGCTCTCCCTCGACAGCAAAATTGTGGCAAGGGGTGGGAACCCTACCAAGGAGACGGAACCCTATGCCGTCATGCGGGAGATCTGTAGGAGCCAGGTCAAGATCTATACTGAAGCCCATCAGTCCCTTCCCCCCACCCTCCAGGGCCGCTACAGGCTGGTCCGCTATGAAGACATCGCCCAGGACCCCCTGGGCAAGGCCGCTGAGCTCTACAGCTTTGTCGGGCTGGGCTTCCCCCGCAGCCTTCGGCAGTGGGTGTACAACGTCACCCACGGGGAGGGCCTGGGCAGGGCGGCCTTTGACACCAGCCCCAGGGATGCCGTGTATGTGTCGCAGGCCTGGAGGAGGAGCCTCCTTTACCCCCAGGTAGCAAAGCTGCAAGACATCTGTCAGGAGGCCATGAGTCTGCTAGGCTACCGGCAGGTTTCTTCCGAGGAAGAGCAGCAGGACCTGGAGCTGAGCCTCCTGGCTGCCCACAGCCAGCCGAGCAGGGAGGCCCATGCAACAGCCTCCAACAGCTGAGACGCAGAAGGCGCAGAGCACACGTGGACTGGGCACAAGGCACAGGGCTGGACCGGAAAGCAGGATGGCTGGATGGCAGGCAGGTAGGTCGGGTCCCTCCTGGGTAGCAACGGCCAGGCTGAGAACGGGCCAAGAAACCTGGGACTTCCGGCTGCAGCTTTCCTCAGGTGAGGTGGGAGGAGATACCGCAGTGAGACCACCAGGCCACCGTCTCTTTGACTGGACCAGCTCACCTTGCCTCCAGCCCCCAGCTTAAGGAGGAAACCCTTTGGCCCTCCCTTGGGCAGTTTGATGCTGACTCCCAAGGGTGTAAGACTAAAGATTTCTTTCTACCCTAAACCAACTGGACCTCCCTTTCTCGACATCACGTAGTCCCCTTGCTCTGCAGAGGGATGCTCCCACGGCCCAACGCTCAGAAGAGGCCTCCCACCCAGCCGTCATGTCTGGGTGAAGATGGAGGCAGGCGGAGGCAGCCCTTCTGTGACTGAAGAGACTTTCTCTTTAATGCATCACACTAGCTTTCAAAGCCCAGTGGCTTCTTCATCAGCCAGTAAGGTGAAGAACCATCCAGGGAGGAGAAGCAGCTGTGCTGGAGCTTCTTCCCCATCTTTGTCTCAGGAAGACACCTGTGGGCTCTGAAAGCCAGGGAGGTGTCTGCTCTGCCTTTGGCCTGGCCCAAGAAAAGCACCACCACACTAAGGGGGTGGCAGATGGCCAATAAACCTGGGGGGTGGGGTGCAGGCAGTCAGAAACGCAAGGAGTACAAACTGCCCTGTGTCATCCTGACGTGGGCTCTTTCGCCGGCAGTGGCTGGAAGGAGACATGGAGCTTTAAGCAGCAGTCCCCTCCAGGATAAGAGCAGAGTTGCCCCCAGATGAAGATTACGCATGGGGGGTGGGGGAAGAGAGGAATCAGAACAGCTAGAAGGGAAAGGAGGAGGGATGTGCTGGCCGTGAAGAAGCCCACTAGGCCTCCGAGACAGGTGGACCACTGTGGGCACAATGGCTGACGCCAAACAGCACTTGTTGGTCTTTCAGGCGCCACACAGCCTCCAGTCTTTCTTGCTGCAGCAGACTAATACTGCTTCCCCCACCATCCACCCCAGAAACCTTCCTGAATGACACCACAGCCCTCTACCAACAGGCCTGCAAGTCACCAGTGACTGCGCTCATTTCATGTAAAACTAGTAATTTCAGACAGCTTTAATAAAGCATTTTTTATCGCATATTTTCTGTATAGCAAATCCCTTTGGGATATTTTACAAAAACAAAAGAAATAGTTAAATCAAAATAAGTCAGTCTAATAGCAACCTTTTTAAGCTGGTGAGCTCACCTCATGGTCAAAAAAAGGCAGTCAGCTAGCTGGCTGGCCTCCCTCCTTCCCTCCCTCAGGAAAAGGATGGTGGGTGCCTCCAGTTGGTGGGTGGCAGACGACTGAGGACACAGCAGGGGGACAGGGAGGGGGCGACTTCTCTGTATTTACCCATCTGTCTCCAAACTGCATTTACCAGGATGAAACACAAATTCATCTCACACACTTGAGATGTTCAGAGAAATAATTTGCCCTTCAGTGGCTTCTGCCACTTTGGGTTAACCCGATATTCCTTGGCCAGGTTAAGATGGCCCGAGGTGGGCTGCAGGAGGGGAGCAAACCGTATGAGTTAGCAGAAAAGGCCAGAACACCAGAGGACACCCCACACCCGGCGTAGGACTGCCTGCTCGCAGCCAGGCCCTTGGTGTACTTCTCCCTGAAGGGCGTACAGCTCTCAGGCCCCACGCAGGCAGACCGGCAGAGCTGCAGGTTCCTCACAGGCGGTAGTCCACCCCAAGACTGCTGCTCAGCACCACCACACAACCACGTAACAGACACAGGTCGAGCCAGTAATCAGGTCTGTTCCAACACGACCATCACAGGACTGAACTGTTTCACCACCCGCAAGGCCAAGCCAAAAACAAAAACAGAGGAAGAGAAAATGGGGCACAGGAGGGGGGCTTGTGGCTCCAGGGTCTTCCTTGCTGCTGCTGGGAAGCCCCCAGTTCTTCACCTGGGAAGCAGTGCCTGTGCTCCCCGCAGAACCAGGACAGGTGGGGAGAGCGCCTGTCACATGCACAATTTCCCTGCAGGATCAGGCTCCAACAGTGTGCCCAACAGCTGTCTAATGGCTGGTCAAGAGCTCAGTCCTGCTGGGAACAGGTTGTGCACCTGCTCTCCATGTGCTGATTTCCAGAAGGGCCTCAGTGACTTCTGCAGCTGCTTTGGAAGTGGTGGTGCAGGAAAGAGCGTGACCCCATGAAAGATTCTTGGCAGTCAATGTGTGGCCCACCACCTTAAGGCCTCTCTCGTGAATCACCCACATTTCCACTCCAGGGGAATCCCTTCTTGTGTTCCACAGCAGGTGTGACACAAACAGACACAAGTCTGACACCCGCAATGATGAGAATGTTTAGATCCAGAAGGGGGACATTCCTGGCTCCCTGGCCACTCTGTTTTGCGGCCTTAAGGTTCCTGCTCCAGAGCAAAGGAACTGCTGGCAAAGGACCCCCTGACCACACTGTACTGACTCTGTGGATTACAATTCCTGCCGTTCCCCTTCACCATGCACAAATGTTCACCTGCAACAAAGCAGTGACTTTGTGTGTGCCCTAAACTTCATTACGGCTCATATGCCCCCATAAACTATTTTGTCTTTACAGAAGCACTCTCTATTGTTAATGTTTGATGGAGAAGGATGGGATTGGTAAATTCCATAAGGTAATGTGAGCAATGCTGCTAAAGAAGTTCCCTGAAACCCAGCTGTAAACAGGCAGGAAATCATTTTTAGCACCTGCTGGGGCCAGACAAGAAGGCTGGATAGCACCTTAATTAGAAAGCAGATGGTGCTGACTCACTCTAGCAACCTCGACACACCCAGGGCTTGTTTGGGGAAAAGCACAGAAAACTGTAGGAGAGATGGGGGACAGCTGGCATGGAGTAAGGGGAAGTTTCCTGGCTAAGGCTGCTGTATTTTTAGAGAGTCGTAGCCTGGAACTGCAAGCTGGCTCTTACAGCTCCCTGGCAGTTGGCAGCCATGAATCAGCCCCTGTAACAGATAAGATCAACACAGAAGGACAAAACCAAGAAGCAGCCCAGTCCAGTTAAGTGAGAAAGCCAAATGTCTTACCAGGACTTTGGTGCAGAATGTTACTGACAAAACTTTTGTCTCTGCCAAGCAGTAAACTCTTGCCAGAAAGTGATCTCCCAGACACAATCCTGACCTGCTCCAGGGCCCCTGGCTAATGATAATCATCTCCTACTAAACTCCTGGGTAAGCTGGAACCCTTGCCGGAGGTACTACAGCAGCAGATGTACGGCACTTAACAAGGCAAGATGACTTCAAATAAGACTATCAATTATTAAAAATAAATAATAAAATTGATGCACAGTACAAACACATGGATTTACAAAACTGTATTGCCATGGCACATCCAGCAGGCAACCACTACTGCAGTCATGACTAACAGGTGCTTCCTGAAAGGTGCGAAAGGAATCTGTTTACAAACAAAATCAGAAAAAGGACAGCAGAAAGGAAACTCCATCTGGATGCAACAGCCCTTCTCTGTTTGCACTCACAGCAGACAGCTTTGTCTCCAAAGAGCCTCTACGGAAGGCTCAGCCAGCAGGGAGCAGAGAGGATCCCTGCCCTGCTCTCCCACAACAGGCAACTAATTTCTCCGGAACGCCTCTCGCTTGTCCACGTTTTCTGCTCCATATCTGGCCACCAGCCTGCTTCTGAGATCTTCGCCCCCCTTCAGCAAGTCCACGTCATCTTGCCTGCTCCACAGGGGGCGGCCATCCGAGCGCCGCCCTGTCCCTAAGTAACAGGCCACAGCTGCTGCCTCCCCGCTGTTTTTCAGGAAGGCCTGTGCGACGGCCTCCAGGTTCAAGCCAAACTCCTCCATGAAGTGCTTCATGTCCTCCACGGCAAGGGCCACCTCTGGGGCAGGGGGGGCAGGGGGCCCTGGCAAATCTTTACTTGACACCCACTCCAGCTTGCTGGTTGGGGGGTGAGGAGGTGTGGGGGCTCCTTCAGAGGTTTTTAGCTCCTTGTGTTGTGGGCATGCATCTTCTGCAGGGCCAAGGTTTTCACCATCTCCCTAAAAAAAAAAAAAAAAAAGACAGTTTAGGACATTTCAGGATTAAGCCAGCACTAGACATCCGTTCCGTGTGGAAGGAGACACTTAGCAGAATGCCAAATGTGGGCTAGAATATGACAATGAGGAAGAGGGGAAAAAAACCCGAGAAGTTCTCAGAAAGCGTACACCCTCTGTATTTTAATAGAGGATGCAATTCAAACGACAAACTGTTTTTCTGGTATTCTGATGTCAGGGTGGGTAGGGAGGGGGCACCACTTTCCTTAATCACCTGGGAGTGACCAGAAACCAGTGTGCATTTACACGTTTCCATGCAGGGTGTGTTTGCACATAAAAGTCATGGGAATGGGTGAGATCCTGCTACTTGGTACTCAGAAACTAGAAACTTTAATTGGAAAACCCATCTTTGTAACTTCTGTATTTAATGGTTTCTCATTTATTTCTAACTAACTTATTTGTGTAGACATTTCTATCCTGCTCTTTGTCACCAGAGCAGGATGACACACAAAATCAACAAAAGTCAGTTAAAACAATTAAAATTTTTTGAATAAAACCACATCCAACTCATTAACAAGATTTTAAAAAGTTTAAAAGATTAAAATAGTTCTAAACCTTGCACGAAGCATTTCTAAGTACATTCAGCGGGAGGACGGGACCCCATTTTCCTGCCAAAAAATAGCACTCAGAACAGCTAATTCTGAACACACAAGATTTAAATATTTCATGAGAAACCTCTTAGTTCAGCCCTTCTGTAGTTTCCAGTTGGGTACAGCGCCATTTCTGAGGGAACAGCCAGGAACCTTCTACCACAAAAGCATAAAAGTAGCTTCATTCAAGTATTTCGCCCAGCAGAACAAAAAAAAACACCGGAACGCAGCAGGTTCTCCGCGCTAAGCAGCCACAGCAAGCACCCAGCCGGAAGCGGCGGCTTCCGGTTCCTCCGCGTTGGCTCCGCGCCGCGGGGAACGCGCGAGGCCGCCCTACCTCGCTGTCTTCAAACTCCTTGTTCGCCAACTGGAAGATGCGGCCTTCCGCGGCTCGCCCGCCCTCCGCTCGCCGGGGCGCCTCCATCCCTCTCTGGCTCCGCAGGGCTGTCGGGGGAAACGCACACGTGGGCGCCGCGGCCAACGCCGGCTTCCCCGGCCCCGCCCGGGCTCTCGGCCCTTCGGGGACGCCCCCGCCCCGCCCCGCCCCGCCCCGCCCCGGCCCAGGACTGCTCCGGGGGAGAGGGCAGGGCGGCCCGGCCCGGCCCGGAAAGCCCCTCGTGGGGCAGGGCGCTGGGCTGGGAGCGCGGCTGCCGGGGCAGAAAGGGGTCTCCGGAGGGGCAGGCGGCGGCGGCGGGGGGCGCGGGGAGGATGCCGAGAACGCGGCGCCCGACGGGCGAGGCCGCCTCGGCCCAGCGCTGCTGCTGCTCCTGCGGCGGCGGCTGTTCGAGGGAGGCCAGTCCGCGGGCAGGGCCGGGAGCCCCGAAGCCAGGGCTTGGCCCCGCGGGCCGCCGCCGCCCCCTGCCCGGGAGAGGACCGGGGTGGCGCAGCAGTCCCGGCGGGCCCCCCTCCCGCCCGGCCCCTTACCGCCCCCTCCGTCCGCGGTGCCGGGGGCTTCGGGCTCCCCTCCGCCGCCTCCCTTCCCCGCAGGTGCCGGAGGTGGCGGTCGCGCAGAGCCTGCCAGGGGTGCGCCGCCGCCCGGGCCATCTCCCGCCAGGGGGCCGTCCCGGCGACGCGGGGGCCGCCCTCCCGCGTCCTCCTCGCCGCCACGAAGCGCAGGACGGCCCGGTCCTCCGCCTCCGTGAAGCGCGCGCGGCCCTCCGTCGGGGCGCGGGCGGCCCGGGGGCCCGGCAGGCGGTAGCCCTCCAGCGGGAGCCGCTCCCAGCGCGCCGCGCAGTCCGTGATGTAGGCGGCGGAGACGAGGCCCCCCGCCGCCGCCTCCTCCGGCCCGGCCAGCAGGATCGCCCCGGGCTCCTGGACGCGGCACAGCCGGCCGCCCTCCCGTAGGATCAGCGGCGCCAGCGCCAGCTTGGCCGGCCCGGGCCGCAGGTAGAAGCGCAGCGGGGTCCCGTCCTCCCGCTGGAAGAGAGGGCCGGAGGCCTCCAGACCCGTCGCCGGCATCCCCCTTCTCCGCCGCGGCCGGGCGGGAGAGCGGCACTCTGCGCGCGCTCAGAGGCGCCGGCGTCCCGGCCGCGCGCCTCCCCCGCCCGCCCGCCGGGGAGCCACTTCCGCTTCCTCCCGAAGAGCGCGGCGGCGATGGCGATGGCGGCGGGCGTTTCCGCCACGACGGTCGCTGCGGAGGCCGAGCCGACCCGGCTGAGCAAGAAGTGAGTCCGGCCGGCGGGCCGGCCCCAGTACCAGGATGCTCGGCCTCGCCCGGGGCCGGCGGCGGCGGCTCCCCCTCCTCCTCCTCCCGCCGCTCCTGCGCCTCCTCGGCGCCAACGGCGGGCGGGCGCTAGGCGGGCGGCCGCCGCCGAGGACGAGGTGGGTGGCTGCCGGCCGGCGGCGGGGCGCCGGGGGTCCCGGGGGCGCCGGGAGCGGCCGATTGACTCCCCTCTCCCTCCGTCCCTCCGCCAGCGAGCTGAAGCGGCGCCTGAAGGCCGAGAAGAAGGCGGCGGAGAAGGAGGCCCGCCAGAAGGAGCAGGGCGAGCGGCCCCCGCCTGCCCGGGAGGAGAGCGCGGCCGGGGCCGACGAGGAGGCCCTCGACCCCAACGTGAGCGGGCGGGGGGCGGGGGGGCGGCGGCGGCGGCCTGGCCTGGCCTGGCGGGGGGTGGGGCGGGGCGGGGCGGCTCCGGCTGCCGCTGCCACGTGGGCCCGGGCCGCCCGAGGCTCGGGGCAGGGGAGCCCGGGGGAGCCGTCCGGGCGTCGGGGAACCTGACCCCTTCTCTCCCTCGGCCCCCCTGTGCGCGGCAGCAATATTACAAGATCCGCAGCCAGGCCGTCCAGCAGCTGAAGAACTCCGGGGAGCCGCCCTACCCGCACAAGTTCCCGGTGGATCTCTCCCTGGCCGACTTCATAGACAAGTACAGCGACTTGCAGGCCGGAGACCACCTGACCGACGTTACCGTGAGGGTGGCCGGTAAGGGCTGGCCGGGGGCCCCGGGCCCGTCCCCGGAAGCGGCCCTGCTCTTTCCCCGGGGGAGCCCTGAAAGGGAGCCTTTGAGGGCTGGCCTGCGGCTGACCGGTGGGATGGAAGCTGAACTGGGCCCCCTTGAGGGGGGTGGTCTCCGGATGGGACTGGAGCCGGGGCTGCCGGTGACCAGCCCCCCCGCCCCGCCCCCTGGGTCCTCCGGCAGGAGCTCCCTTTCGCTTTCGCTTTGGCCTTGCTCCCTGGCAAGGAGGTGGCGTCCTTCCTTGGCTGCCGCCAGGGAAAGCTGTCCTGCTGCGGTAGTTGCGTTTGTGTTTTGTCTTACATCGTTTAGGTCGGATCCACGCAAAGCGTGCTTCTGGAGGGAAGCTCATCTTCTACGATCTTCGTGGGGAAGGAGTTAAGTTGCAAGTTATGGCAAATTCTAGGTAAAGGTCACAGAATTCCTTGTCCTGTGCTTGTTAGTGTGTGTCAATCCTGACTGTAAATAAGAGAAAAAAATGAAATTTAATGTATTCCTTAATTGCAGGACTATGATTGTTTTGGAGGATGGTTTTCCTCTCAGCAACTTTTTTCTGACTACCTCTTTAAACAGGGGGGCGAGGGGGGTCTACTTCCTTAGGTTTGAGGGCTGCCTGTGCCCTTGGCTGGACCTCAGAGAGCCTCTCCCTATCAGTTCTTGTTTACTGTTAATTAACTTCAGTTAGAGTGGAAGCCTTTTTTTTGGTACAAAAATCTTGAGTAGGAAGATAGCATATTGTGTCTTTTTCTTTCACGCATAGAGTTGGACAAAATGTTTGTTGGAAAGATGTTTTCAATAAAAAATATTTTATGAAATCCCTTTTCCAGGAACTATAAGTCAGAAAAAGAATACATACACCTTAACAACAAGCTTCGCCGTGGAGACATAGTTGGGATCCAGGGAAATCCTGGCAAGACCAAGAAAGGGGAGTTAAGCATTATCCCCTATGAAATCACTCTGCTTTCTCCATGCCTTCATATGCTACCTCATCTTCATTTTGGGCTCAAAGACAAGGTATCATCCTTGCTGGGATTCTCTGGCTGTCTTGCTTAGCAGCCTCTGAAAGTATCTAATCTATTCTGTTTTTCTCTTGGTCAGTTGTTCTCCGTTGTAAATTTTTTTCCTACATCTTTTAGGAAACAAGATTTCGACAGAGATACTTAGACTTAATTCTGAATGATTTTGTGAGGCAAAAATTCATAAAACGAGCAAAAATAATAACATACCTTCGAAACTTCCTGGATGAGATGGGTTTTCTGGAGGTAAGTTTTTCAGCTTGGATGCTTTCTAAAATATACAATAGGTTAAAGGCGTTTGAAGGCATTATTCTCTCAATAACACTAGTATAACAGTCCTGAGCTTGGCT
Source organism: Iguana delicatissima (assembly GCA_948472985.1). Lineage (NCBI taxonomy): Eukaryota > Metazoa > Chordata > Lepidosauria > Squamata > Iguanidae > Iguana > Iguana delicatissima. Next base: position 42,891 of record CAOKZL010003347.1, on the reverse strand, counting down.
CAACAAACTTTGTCTGTTATGGTGGTTCATGTCCAATGCTTGCTTTGTCACAGCTGTTTTAGAACCTGGTGCACAGATGAGGTGCCCTGAGTGCTGCATTGGTTCCAGACAGCACCCAGGGCTGCTTGGACAAATTAGAAGAGAATATTGGCTCCTATTTTTGCTTGCTTGCTTGTTTGTTTTTGAAATAAACAAGTTAGGCCTGTAGCGAGAACTCAGTGCAACCCAGGCTCTGGGTCTTCGTTCCCTCCACACCATCCTTCCCTGGGCAGGCGAAGACCTTTCTGTTTTGGCAGGCCTTTGAGGGCTGACTGCTCAGGGGAGAGGGACATCCCATAGTATCCTCGTTTGCTTACGTTCATTGTTCTGCTTTTTAATGGATATGATATAAACTAATGTCTGTTGATAATTTACTTGTATCTTATTTCATATGAATATTTTAGCTGTAAATGCATTTTGTCACTTGTCTTGAGTCCTACCCTGGAAAGATGATGTAACGTAAATACATGAATAATAACAGTGTCTCAAACTTAATTAAAAAAAATAAAATGAAAATCAAGTCATTTTAACAAATTTCACTGAAGTAGCATTTTCATGTAGTATAGTACAGAATAAATCTGGGGTTGTTCATCTTTCTCGTTGTCTGCACCTCCCTGCCACACACTTAGAAATCTGAAAATGGGTGAGTCACAGAATGGTGGTGCAGGACCAGAGCTATGCACAAAGCACTGTTAGGTGGTGATTGACCTAACAGCTTAGTAGTTGCTAATTCTATTTTATATTGATACTTAGTCTATCTTGGAAGGAGCTGAATTTTTTGCGACACAGAAAGGGGGCTTTGGAGACAGGGGCATTGGCCACATGTTGCGAGAGAGCTGGTGGTCATGGCTTTCTCTGTGCGTGTTTGCACTTGTCCCCTGGCTAGGTGGAGACGCCCATGATGAACATCATCCCTGGCGGGGCCATGGCAAAGCCTTTCATCACCCACCACAATGAGTTGGACATGAACTTGTACATGCGTGTTGCTCCAGAACTCTACCACAAGGTAAACTCTTGGGCCAAGGGGACAGGAAGGTGAATTGGGACCCCCACTGGTTGGGCTGAGGCTCCTCTGCTCAAAGGCACCCTGTCAGTCACTTTGGATACCAGGGCTTGTGGCCATTCTGCAGGCTGTGGTGAACAGGGTTACCAAAACAGTGCCAGCTTGGGAGTGAGTTGGGGCTGAGTTGTCAGCAGGAAACCTGGCTCTTCCTGTCAGCCTGGCCTGCCTGTGTCTCGAGGGTGGGGGGATGGCGGAGGGCACAGCCAGGAGTGATAAGGGGGAGGGGAAGGAGGGTGATGCATCTGCCCAGGTATTTGGGCCTGTTTTTCCCTGGTACTTATATTGAAATATCTAATGAGTTCAGTCTCCTGAAATTTGACAATATAGTAAATTGATTTTTTCAAACCTGAAGTTCAGAGAGAAGCTCAAAGCAAGCTCTCGAAGGTGACAAAGTTGCACTTCTAAGGGAGGACCTGAAAATGAAATGCTCTGGAATCTGTTAGACAGAACATGGGAAGGGTGGGGGTGGGCTTGTTGCTGCCACCATTCCAGTACAGAGCAAATCCACCCCACATGGCATTTTTTGGGGGGGGGGGCTTATTTCTTCAGATATGGTGGAGTGGGGTGGAGGAGGGGTACCTGAAAGGGGTACCTGGAGCTAAGAACCTTCACCTCAGCTGGTGTGATGCAAACTTCATGTAGTTGCTGCATTACTTGTCATCCGGGGCCCAATGCTTTTTCACTGTCATCCTCTCAAAAGCCCCAGATCCTGTCACTTTTCAGACTCAGGCAGGCAGAGACTGGTTCTCAGTTTGTTCTCCCAGATCCTATGTGACCAAGAAAACAGCCTGGAGGTGAAGCACAGTGTGACTGCCCCTTGTTCCTGAGGTGAGGGAGGGCTGCTCCCCTTCAGGGCTTTGCTTCAAAGTGGGCAGAATGTGTTCCTAAGAGAATCTGGGTCCCAGAGAGCTGTCTCACCTTCACAAAGCTAAGCAGCTCCGATTAATCCTGTGTTTTTAGATGTTAGTGGTTGGTGGCATGGACCGTGTCTATGAAATTGGGCGCCAGTTCCGGAACGAAGGCATCGATTTAACCCATAATCCAGAATTCACAACCTGTGAGTTTTACATGGCTTATGCAGACTACCATGACCTGATAGAGATCACAGAACAGCTGCTTTCAGGTTAGTCACCGACATATTAAGAGTCTGGGGGTCTCAGGTGGGAGAGGAGAAAGGCAGGGCCAGAGTATCAACCAGTGTGACTGACGTGACAGTGTCCTCTCATAGGAATGGTGAAACACATCACTGGCAGCTACAAGGTGACGTATCACCCAGAAGGACCTGAGGGCCAGGCATACGAAATAGATTTCACCCCACCCTTCCGGAAAATCAGCATGGTGGATGAGTTGGAGAGAGTGTTGGGAGTGAAGCTTCCTGCCGTCGATCAGTTTGAGACAGAAGGTGGGAAGGGAAGAAGTCTCCTTCCAGCAAGCTGGAGGCTGCTGTTTCCTTGTATTCTGGAAACGTTTCTCCTATTTACCGTGAGGGTTCAGAGCTCCCTGGGTTGCTGTTGGGCTGAGAGTGTCCTTTCTTGTGTGCAAACTGTGGGCTAGGCCTGAATCTCAGCTTTCAGTGCCCATTGCGTTCAGTCCGCCAGCCTTCCATGAGGTACAGCAAGTTTGTTCTTCTTTCTCAGTACTGACCCTCTAGTCTCTGGCATCAGGCATCTGATCCTTTGCTTGGAGGTCATTTCTGTTTCTGGTGGTGGGGAGCTGGAAATGAGCAGTTGTGTCCGTCTTCCACCCAGGGAGGGGATTTGGACAAAACCTTCACCTGTTTTTCCCTGTTGTTCACACAGAGACTCGCAAATTTTTTGATGGAATCTGCGAAGAGAGAGGAGTTGAGTGCCCACCACCTCGGTCTACAGCTAGGCTTCTTGATAAGGTGAGGAGAGATGGGTGTGATGTTACTCTTGTGAACAGAGATGCCTCAGTGGTTCCCAGTTGACCACCCTGGCGTTGCCAGGTTTCCTGAACTCTGGCCTTTTCCTAACCTTGGTGGAGGAGGAAGGGCTTCTGGAGGCAGAGTGAAGCAGGCAGAGTGTTGGTTGCACCCAGAGGTGATGAAGATTCCCAACAGCATGCTGGGGTTGGTGGTCTGTTGGCACTACAAACACTAGAGTCTGCGTTGCTGGTAGTTCCTAGCAAAATACTTCTGGAGGAGGGGAGAGATAGTGCCCTCCTCTGGAAAATGTGGCATTGTGCCAGCCCGGAGAGTATGGCATGCTTGAACAGACTGTCTCAGACTAGAGTTTCCATCCTGATTTAGAAAAGGAATTGCTACAAATTGGCAAAGGGGCCAGTGGTGTTTGTATTTTTTCTGTATTGAAGTAGTTGTTTGAAATCAGAGACTAAGATCGATCTATTGATCTATCTATCTATCTATTTATCTTTCTTCATTTTTTTTGCCTGTTGCTGGACTTTGCAGCTGGTTGGGGAATTTTTGGAAGTCACCTGCATCAATCCCACTTTCATTTGTGATCACCCTCAGATCATGAGCCCTCTTGCTAAATGGTAAGCAGGGTGGAAGAGAGCTTTTGGAAGGGTGTGTGTGTGGCTGCTTATTCTGTATAAAGAGTGTATTGCAGAATTTGGCAGGGATGGGGTTGGCCTTCCTTAAACCTCTGGAGGGTCTTTCAGGGCCTTTGAGCAGCAGCAGTCCTGGCATCTGCACAGGGCAAGCCTGCAGTCTCCTTCTCCTGTCACCTTTGCACAGGCACCGTGTTCGACCAGGGCTGACGGAGCGCTTTGAGCTTTTTGTCATGAGGAAGGAAATCTGCAATGCCTACACTGAACTGAATGACCCTTTCCGGCAGCGGCAGCTCTTTGAAGATCAGGCAAAGGTGCGAAATCAGAGTAAAGTTGTAATGGGGGTGGCAGGAGTACGTGTGAAGAGCTGTGCTTTCCTGAAAGTTTCTTCATCCCAGCTATGAAACAAGAGCTGTGGCCTCCCCTTCCCTTGCAGTAATGCCATCCCAAACTCTAATGCTGAAATGAGCCAGTGATCCTGATGTTGAGAGGGTTGAGAGTTCTGCCTCTTCCCTCCATAGAATCCACAGCGGCGGGACGGGGGGAGAAAAGGCTGCCAGTGCAGCTTAGTGCAGGTGTGCCCTCTTAACTAAGTTGTCCAGGACAAAGCTTGGTAGGTCACTCCAAGCCTGCCATTCCCTTCTGGCTCAAGGCAGTTGTGAGAATAAGGGGGGCAAAATCCAGGATGGAGGACTGAAAAGTTGTAGGAGTGAACTAAGTGTCTGCAAACAGCCTGGTTGTTGTAGGTACCACCTGGTGAGATGGAGAGAGGTCAGTCTTGCTGCATCCCCTTGCCATTCTTCATCTGAGCTGAAGCTCCACTGTCCCATCACCAACTATCCGGGGGAGGGGTGCTTGGCCTCAAAGGACATTGCCTTCCTTCTCTCCACCTGCCAGCAAAGTCTCTGACAAGCTCTGACTGTGCTTGACAATACTTGTGGTGTCTGTATTACCTTGGGGACTTCCAGGGGACAGCTATTCCGTTGTTAAAATGGAGAGAGTGTATTTGCTGTCTCACTTAAAGTGAGAAAAAACAGAGAGAAGTCTGGGGAAATCTTTTAATTGGTGGAGAGGGAGCAAAAGGACTACTGAATTTAAACAGTTTGGAAGAACTGAGCTGAGAGACGGGCCAGCTGCCCTTGTAAGGAGACCAGTCGGGGTGTGATAGAGCTTCTGTCTAACACTGGACAAGTGGAAATTGCTGCTTCCTGTCTTCTGTGAATGATGTCTCTGAAGTCTTTGTAAAGCCCACAGGCTTTTACAGGTGGGTGGGAGGGAGCCATTCCCAGGCCAGAGGCACAGGCGCATGGGCACAGGGGACATAGCCAGCTCCTTCGTAGGCCGCTCATGTCTGTCTGCTGATTGTGCCTTTGCAACTCCTCCTGCTAAAGAGAAGTGTCTTCTAAAGAGCTGCCAGGTGGCCCTTTGCCCAAGACTTTTGACCCACATACCTTGCCTTGTGCAGCCCCTGCTGGCAAAAGGAGTAGGGTATACTGCTTCTGGCTCTGTCAGTGACCATGGCCTTTTGTTCTTCCCAGGCCAAAGCTGCTGGTGATGACGAGGCCATGTTTATTGATGAGAACTTCTGCATGGCCCTGGAATACGGGCTCCCTCCAACAGCTGGCTGGGGCATGGGCATCGACCGTCTCACAATGTTCCTGACAGACTCCAACAACATTAAGGTAAGCAGTTGTGGGCTTGCTTCAGGCAGCCTGTGGTGGAAAATGCAGGTTTTACTGCCATGTTCACATGTGATGAGTTTGTTCGTGTGAAACTGCAGTGTTTTTTGTGCTGGAACTGAATGTTGTTCCAGGCCTCCCCAAGTGTTCTTCCTGAACAGTGGCCCCATTACCACTGTATGCTTTATAGGTGGTGGTAAGTGATGCAGTCAGTACTCTTTAGCCAAGAACCATCCCAGCCCTTTGGCAGGTGGAATCCAGTATCCCTGAACAGCAAATGGGAGAATTGGGCCCTTAAACAAATTCCACCCAGAGTTACTCTTCATCCAGTGATCAGATTCTTTATCACTGGACATATGGAGAGCCCTTGTCATGGGGTGCCCTCCTCCAGGTTGATGCTGATGGAAGATAGGCTCTCAACAGTTATATAGTGCAGAAGCAAACAAAGAAAATCATGGTGTATAACCATGACAAGTCTCTCCCCCGGCCCATGAGCTACGAGAACTGTGCAGACAGGTTAGTGGCAAATGTAAAGTCACGGCCCCATCTTTTTCCCAGCTTGAAACTGCCAAATTCAGGCAGAAAGTAATAAATAGACTCATGCCACTGGACAACTGTTAAGTTTTAAGTTTAGCCATGATGCCTACAAGAACTTCAAAACCCATCTGTCTATTGGCAGAGGCCCAACTTGCTATAAGGTGTGAGATCCAGAGGTATGAGCACATAGTGCTGATGAACACACAGGGAGGGCTAAAGAAGAGACTATGATCAGTCTTGTGTGAGGAAGGAGCCTCCCACTGAGAAATGCCTCTTGTTTCTTTGCAGGAGGTGCTGCTGTTTCCAGCCATGAAACCTGAAGACAAAAAGAAGGACCCACAGACAAATCCTCCTGGGGAGGGGACCTCAGTATGATCCAGCAGGCTTCAGAGAAGGGAAGGTGGCTAGCAGAGGCAGAACCTGGTCTGGCTTTCCGCAGGCCAGTCTGAGTGGCTGTATTTTCACAATCACAAATAAAGGCACTGCTGTTCTTTGCTATGAGTTTGTCCTTGATGATTTCGATGTGAGAACACAAGAACTCTGCTGCCAGATCCTGCTTGAAAATTTTCTTCCTCAAGATTCTGCTGTGCCATCTCTTGCTTGTCATGGACATACACAATGCACAAGCTGCCTTAGCACACTATATTGTTATGGCAGCCAAACCGCAGAATAATTTTAGGGAGCGGGATCCTGCTCAGCACTCCAGGGAAGGGTTGAACTCAAGCCTGGTGCAGCTCCAGCTGGCACAGTGGTCATCGTGCCCTTCTCTGTCCCCTGGGGGCATTGCACCCTGCAGCCCGAGCTTTCGGAGCAAAAGGGGATGTGTCTCAGAGGCAGGGAGGGACATTGCTGCCCTGAACAAAGAATAGCTGGCCAGTTTTTGTGTGCTGTGGGGGCTGCAGAGTGTCTTCTGCCTGAGGCTTCTGCTGTCTCTCCAGGCCGCCTGGAAGGTACAGGGGCTCAGGGACCAGAAGGTGTTGCTTCGGATGCCCTTATCTCTACCCCTGCCCGGGATAATGATGGGGAACGTATAGGCCAGCGTGGTGCAGTGCCTTCAAGCGCACATCAACCGCCCCCTCCGCATCCCCGGCAGGGAAAGAAGCTGCTCCGCCTTCAGGGAGGGGTGAGAAGGCGCAAGACCAACCCCGGCCCGATCCTCAGCCCAGGACGAGGGAGGGGCCGGAGGCCACAGAGAGGCCCCACTTCCGGTTTCTGGGTGCCAGCGAAGCCGCGCCGCCCTTTCCTGGGCTCTATGGCGCGCGCGCGCCCTCTGACGGGCGCCGGAAGTCCCCCGCTGGCCGGCGATGTGGGGCCTCGGGGCCGACGAGGTGGCGGCGCGGTGCTTGGGTCACTACGAGGCGCGGCTGCCCAAGCGGGGGAAGCCGGAGCCGGGGCGCGAGTGGACGCTGCTGGCCGCCGTGCTGAAGGTGCAGCGCGGCCCCGGGGGAGGTGAGGCGGCGGCGGCGGCGGCGGCGGAGGCGGAGGAGACGGCGACCCTCTGCGGGAGAGCCGCCTCCCCTTCCGCCCCCTCCTCCTCGGGAGCCCGGGAGCGGGGCGGCGGCGGCGGCGGCGGCGGCCCCTGGGTCGGCTCTGCGTCCGGAGCCCGCCCGCCCGCCCCCCGCGGCCCCGGTGGTCCTACCTGCCCCTTTTCTCTCCCGCCCGCAGGCGCGGAGGAGGTCGTGGCCATGGGCACGGGGACCAAGTGCATCGGGCAGTCGGAGATGAGGCGGACGGGTAAGCCAGCCCCGCTCCGCCGGCAGCCCCAGGGGAGCCGCGGAGCGCCCTCGGGGCGGGAGGGACGGGGCCTCCCGGGGCTGCCGCGTTCCTATCGCCGCCTCCTCCTCCGCAGGGGACGTCCTCAACGACAGCCACGCCGAGGTGGTGGCCAAGAGGAGCTTCCAGAGGTGGGTGAGAGGCGGGCGGCGCCGGGGCGGCCGCTCGGTGGGCTTCTGCTCTGCCCGCTGGGAGGCCGCCGGCCGCCTGTGCCCGCGCTTCCTTGCTGGGGCTCCTTCTGGAGGAGCCGCCAGCTGGCCCTCGAGGAGAGCGCGAGGGGGGAAGGGCGTCGCCCCTTCCGCCTCCGGCCGGGCCCTTCTTCGGGAGCTGCGGCGGCCGGGGTGGGGCGTCCTCTGAGCGTCGTCGGGTCAGCGCCAGGAGGCCCCGTGAAAGGAACGCGTTTGGGGCCCTGGTTCTCGCCTGGAAGACCAGGCCGGCTTTGCGCGCCCTGTCTCTCCCCACTAGCCAGCAGCCGCTAGGCTGCCTTTCTCCAGTGGGGCAGAAGGGCACAGGGAGAGGGGTGGCGGGTGGGGTGCCATGCGTGCTTTCCCTCACGAGGGAGCTGGTTTCTTGCCTGCCAGGTACCTCCTTCACCAGCTGTGGCTGGCAGCTGCATGCCAGGATCCCAGCAGCATCTTCGCCCCTGGCACAGAGAAAGGCAAGTGGATTCTAAAGCCAGGCATCGGCTTTATTTTCTTCTCCAGCCAGACACCTTGTGAGTACACCTTTCAGACCAGTGGTGTTGGTTTAGAGGAGTTCTACTCTCTTCTCCTTCCCTGTAGCCATAGGTGGGGCTGTGTGCCAGTTTTGCAGGAAATGTCCCAATGGGGGGGGTCTTGGGGAGAGCCCTGGGCCCATCCTCCTCCTCCCTCCACCTGACCTACCTCACAAAGTTTTTGGAAGAGTAAAATGTAGAGAAGGGCTGTGCTGCAAACGACCAAGATTTTACAACTAAGGGCTTTTATCTGCTGATTTCTACGAATGCAGGTAAGCTTTTGGTATCTTACAAATATTTGCTTGCACTACTGTTGTCTTAAGATGTCATAAAAGACCAGCAGGGCATAATGCATCAAGGCACTGGCTCTCCTCCGCTGTTGGTGTGCATACAAGCAGGAGACAGTCCCCTTCTCCTGTACTCTGAATGTGTCTCCCCCTCATCCTGGATTTCTCCCAGGTGGGGATGCTTCCATTATCCCCATGATGGAGCCAGAGGGCCAGTCCTGTGGGCCACTGAAGCCCGTGAAGGCCCTTGGCCAGAGCAACGGTGGCACCTGTGGAGCAGAGATGGCCCGCAAGAGGGAGGCCAAAGAGGTGGCAGTCGTGGGTACAGCTCCTAAGAGGCCCAAAGCTGAGGGTGGACATTTGCCTTGTGGCGCTGAGGTCTGTGCTGTCGCCACCAGTGACCTGGAGGCCAACGTGGTAGATGTCCGTAGGACGGGGGCCAAGTGTGTCCCAGGGGAAGCCAGTGACTCTTTACTGCCTGGCAGTGCCTACCACACTGTGGGACTTCTGCGGATCAAGCCTGGTCGTGGGCCCTGTACAGCCTCCATGTCTTGCAGCGACAAGCTGGCACGCTGGAATGTCCTGGGCTGGCAAGGAGCTCTCCTGATGCACTTCCTTCAGCAGCCCATCTACCTATCAGCTGTGGTGCTTGCCCGATGCCCCTACAGCCCCGAGGCCATGCGGAGAGCCATCATTGACCGGTGGGTGACCTCTGGGCAGGCAAGCAAGTGGGCAGGTGGGATGGATGCTCTGTATGCCAGGCGGTGACCGATGGGATGGATCAGACCTCCTTGCCGCCATTTGGTCTATAAGCACCTTTCCTTTGAAGTAAGCCAGTGGTGGAATGTGTGCGTGCATGTCTTCCAAACTACTTTGGAGAGCCTCTTTGTCTGTTTTACCTTTGAGGCTTTTCTGATTATCATCTTTTCTCTTTTACCATTGACTCTCAGCAGCACATGGGAAGTTAACGATCCCTTGGTCAAGGCAGCAGTCAGGGAGAGCCACCACCTTCCTCCTCCTCCCCGTCCTCCTTAGGTTGGCTTTTCATTTTAGCTTCTCTGCCTCAGCCCCTGCTTGCTGCCTACATGGGGTTTGCAAGCTCTAAATTAGGCTGCTTCTTTATGTTGAGTAGCTCACTTAATTGGATGTAATTCTTTCCGGCCTGGCTCATTGTATTGTGAGGGGGAGTTTGAGGATATCGAAGCCCACTTTTCATGCAACTTGCTTTTCTTGGTGCTCCCAGGCTTCTTTTGGCAGCCTGAAGGGCCAGAATATTTTTGCCAAAATGGGTGGTAGGTTTTGATGCCCAGACAACTCTGTGGTATCTCAGTGTGCTGCCACGTGACCTTCTTTTGTTGTTGAATGTCTCCAGGTGTCAGCCTGTTCAGAATTTGCCAAAGGGTTTTCACATTCAAGAGCCGGAAGTCGTGCAGTCGCAGTTGTCCTTCATCCACAGCCGTGAAGCAGTGCAAGGCAGCTGCTCTGTGAGCCAAGGAAAGGTTGTTCCAAGCGGAGCAGGTAAGTGTCTCTAGAGGCTGCAGGGGCCACTTTTGGGAGGGCCTCAGGGGCTTTCTCCCTTGAACCAGGAGGTTAGACATGGAGGGGGCATCAGTGCAAGGAAGATCTTGCCACCCTCAGCCACAGAATCTTCTCCAGAATCTCAGACAACCAAGAACAGAAGGAGGCAAGGAGAGGAGCCAGTGTGTCAGGGCTGGGCAGGAGGCTGGAGCTCCCCTCAGCTGATGGGAGCACAGGAGCAGAGCCTGGGCTCTCTGCCTCCACATGCCACTTGTGCTAAATGCTCAGGCAGGTACCATCAGCCCAACTCAGGAAAAATGGCTGTGCTGGCCACCTCCAGAGGTCCTTTGAAATCAGGCAGTGGCTGGGGCTGGGGAGGCAGGGGAGTTGTAGTGTGCAGGAGGGAGGGGCTGTGGGACTGAGAGGCAGCAGAGGAGGCAGGCGGGGCTGGGGTCCCTGGCACTGCAAGAGCAGGTCTCCTCCCATCATTAAAGGCCCCACAGGAGTGCCACAGGTGGTGCTTTGGGTGGGCACTGCCGCTACAGATTTTATTGGGTCAAGCAACTTACTCCCTTATCTGTTGTTTTCTAGCCGTCAGTTGGAGCGCTGTCCCCAAGCATCCCCTGGATGTCACCTCTCGCGGCTTCACACAGGGAACCACCAAGAAAAGGATTGGAAGCCTCAAGTCCAGGTGCGCAATCTTGGGCCAGGGTGGCAGGTGGGTGGACGTGCTGCTGCTGCTCCTGAGAGCCTCAGCTGTATGCCAGAGAGGCTGAATCATTTCCCCGGAGGCTGAAGGCAAAGAGCGCTAAAGGAAGCGCGCAGTACAGGGGCTGGCCAGCTACAGGGCCCCATCTCCCTGGCAACTGGGACACTGCTAGCACGAGGGGATTGGCACGGCCTGCAAAAGGCTGCACGTGCAGGTGGTCAGAAATGCTGCCTGTTAGGAGACTTCCAAGACCCACTGCGGAAGCTGTGCGTGCGCCTTCCCAGGCCCTCTGATTTTTAGGCTGGATGCTGGGTTCATTTGGCCCACTCGTGCAAGCTGACGGTTCCAGGGACTGCAGTCTAGAAGCAAGGTGTTTTTTAAATAACTCCATTTCTGGGGATGTGGGCTGTGTGCCTCCATTTTTGGAAGATTGCTTGCCAGTCCTGAGCACAACACGTACAGAAACCTTTGCATGTCTTTCTCTGCTTTTGCTTGTCAGCCCTCCCACTCTGCTTTGAGAACAAAAAGTTCTGAATCCAGAGGCATTTTGTCCTTTCAGCTTCTTTTGCCACAGAAACCTGTTGTGACCAAAACAAGGGTCTGCAAGTAGCCCCCTTTAGGGGTGGAGTACTTGCCAAGGCCAAGGCAAGTACTGGATTGGCCATTTCACCTTTTCTGCCTCTGATTGGAACCTGGCCCTCTATTGCTTTCAGGTCTCGTGTCTGCAAGGTGGAACTGTTCCACACATTTCTGCAGCTGGTAGCCAGTGTTCCAGAGGAGCATCTACCACAGACTCTCCGGTAAGGGAATTCCCACCCTCTGTGACTGCTGCATTGTGGTGATTCCACAACAGGAGAAGGGGCCCAGCAGCCCTGTCCATTCCTGGCAAGGGCGCTTTAATCAGGGAATCTTGTTCTTGCCCGGCCTACCTCATAGTGAGCCTGACCTGAGCCAAAAGGCTGAGAACTGAGAAACCACAGTGGAACTGTGATGATCTTTCTGTGATTCCGGGCTTCCCTGGCATTGTGTTTTCCCTCAACTGCCTTCTTTGGGGGTCCTTAAACAGAGCCTGCATGGGCCTCTTTCGGGAGTGCTGTAGTTTTGCATTCCTGCGTGGTGAAGTGAGGCTATATTAGGTGCTCTTTGGGATCCCGCCTGACTTGGTGATTTTTCTGATTCCTTTTTGTGTTCTGTCTTCCTCCTGCTGTGCTTGATTGCCCTTCTGTTTATTCGGGCCATGCTGAGGCCAACCATATGGATGAGGTCCTGCAGGATCAGGGCTGTCTCTCCTTTCCCATTCTCAGCACTGGGCTCTCCCGCAGGGCTGACCTTCTTTCTGCACTGTTACCAGGTGGCAGCGTGTTCAGCTTAGGACTTGCATGGACAAACAGCCAGGCTATCCCAACGGGTGCTTGGGGTGGTCCAGGCATGACCCAAATAGGGGAGGATTGTGTTTTGTGTCCCCAGGGCATAGTGCTGGCTGTGTGCTGTATGCGTCATCCCTCTTCCTTGGCTTTCTTGGCTTTGCAATTTCCTGGGGATTTGATGTGCCTGGGACTGGTTTCCTGTCAGTCTGTCTCTGTAGGGCAGACTGGTGAGCCAGCAGGTGGGCCCGATTAGCAGCATGTTGTTTCCCTCTGAGGGCAGGAGGGGCGCTGCTTGCTTTACATTTGGTTGAGCTCTGAGGGGCTGGAAATGGGAGCAGGGAGGGCCTCAGGAGACTCTGTCCTCGGCTCGCTCCTCATGGGGGGGGCTTGACCTTTGCGTCCTGAAGGCTGAGAGCCACTGCCCTTCTGGCTTGGCATCTCCACCATGCCCTCATTCACTGTCTTGCACTTCAGCCTGCTCCACGGGGTGTCCCCCTGTGGGAACAGGGCAGCCCCAGAGGGAGAGGGAGCGCTCCGCCTTTCCTGAAGCAGAGGTTCCCGAGGGCTGTGGGGCAGGGGTTCCAGACACTGCAGTGGGCGCTTCTTCTGCCCACGATGGGTCACAGCCTTGGGATTTCAGGGTGTGTCCTTGTTTTATTTCTACTCTGATAGCAGGCACAAAGGATTTTCCCTCCTGAGCCTTCATCCCAGCCTCCCTTCGATGGCCGAAGGAAACCGCCAGGAATCGCAGAGCGATTATTGCTGGCTTCGCTGTTCTCTCTGCTAGCTGCCTCTTTAGAGCAAGGCTCAGTCTTTGTGCCCTTCTGTTGCCGCAGCTCCAGGGCAGTCAGGGCCTGGTCCTTCCATAGGGCCATCCCACCCCTCCCCATGGTAGGGCAGGTCAGCTGGCAGAGGAGTCGTGGTGTTCCTTTCTTGTGGAGGATCTGCAGGCCCTTGGCAGAGCCCTTGCTTAGCCTGCTGATCTTGGCTTTGGCTCCCAACATCTTGAGGCCCCTGCCTGAAATCTAGGGGACCTGCTGAGGCCAGTTGGTATTGGGAGACTGGATGGCTCCTGGTGCAGCTCTTGTGGGGCTCCAGGTGTCTGCCAGCTGCTTCTTCAGAGCAGGGCATGGCAGCCTCCTCCTGTTTGCATGGGCATTGTGGGAAATGGTTCCCCAGGCCTCTTACATCCGCCCTCCTTTTCCTCAGCGTTAGGAGACTGCAGACTTACTATGATTACAAGGAAGCTGCAACCAGTTACCAAGAGGCCTGGACAGAGCTGCGCAACTGGGCCTTTGGCTCCTGGGTGAGGAACAGTCGTGATTACCTGCACTTCACCTGAAAATGGAGGAGGGCTCCTGCTACTGTTGCTGCGGCTGCTTCTACAGTCCAGCATGCTTGAAGGCAACATGATCATGGGGCTTTAAGGGAACCTTGACCTAGGGATAAAGAAATGCATTTGGAACAGCATAGGAACCAGCTTTCTGTTTGGAAACTTCTTTTGGATTCCCCACATCTGTTTGAGAACACTGATGCAAACTGAGAATGTGGTGAGAGTAGAACAGAGGTGCAGCTTTGTTTCTCTTTCTGCATCTGGCATTTTTGTCTCTCCTGACATATTCAGCCTGGGTGGACCCACTGTGAGAATACAGCCCTGCCGCACCCCTGGTATCTAATGGGGAGCAGCGGACTTAAGGGGGCCACTAACAGGTCCTTCCTATGTGACATTAATCTCAGCGGAAGAGTGGACGTGGACTATAGCTGCCTTAGATACTTAGGTAGGTTGAATTGCATTTGTAACTTTGTTATTACAAAAAAGCCCATTTTATCCAATGCCCATTTGAAGATCTTGTTTAGACTTCCAAGTTTTTCCAAGTTTCTGACAATGTCGTTCACTGCTGGTGTTTGCTACAGGACCCACTGAGGGTAACCACACCTTTTGTCACTTGTTATTTTATTAAATGTGTTGCTCAGTATTTGGAATTGTTGGAGCCCAAAATGTATTGTTTCAAGCTCCCTCATCTGTCATGTGCCAACTGTCTGGTTCTTAATTCAAGTAGTGCCTGTCCCAAAATATCCTCATAGGCACGAGGCAACCATCCCTTCACGTATCAGCAGTCTTGGCTTAGGACTATTCCTCCCTCCCTCATCATTCAGGGCATTTTGGTTTATTGTAGCAGTCATCTGATGATGAGGAAACATGAAGCCCCTCTCCCCCTGGAGGAGGAGGGTGCTATAGCTCATTGCCATGGAAAAGGCAGTGGGGGCCTCCAGTTGCTAGCTGGGCTTCGACTCCCATTACCGTTGCTGGTGCAGGCAGTGGTTTGGGTGATGGGAACAACAGGGCTGCAAATACATGCCAGCCCTAGGAGGTGGGAAGGGTCATTCAGGCCGCTTGCTTAGCTTACAAGAGACCTCTGGCTGGGATAATCAGCCCTGAAAAGGCCTGGGAGAAGGCAGGGGAAAGATGGTGCAGGGTTTTGGAAGTGCATTTCCTGCTCATTTACAAAAAATTCATGCAGAAGATTAGGACAATCTCTCCCCCTGTCCATGCTTGGCTACCTCTTTGTTAATAATGAACTTCTGATGTTGATCAGGGGTGCCAAGAGGTGCCAGGCACAGAACTGGCTGAGGCTGGCATCAGCCTGTTCTTTGGCTGTGGCAAGTAGCAGAAGAGCCCTTTTTTGAACCATCAGAAGTAGATGCCAGCCTTAGCCATACAAGGCTACCACGTGACACAAAGCCCCTGGCAGAAGCAGTTTGCCAGCCAAAAGACAAAGAATTGGTTCCAGAATTTCTTTTCCTGGGTTAGCTATTCTATCCATCCTCTGTTTCTTCAGGTGATCATATTTGCATGCAGACCCAGTACACTTGGAAAGGGCTAGTGAGCAAAACTGGGTATTTCACTGGTTGCATGAAGATGGGGCTAGACCTGGAGCTAGAGTAGTTTGAAGGGGTCTCCCTGGCCCAGGTGGGAAGCGTGCAGCCATCCCGACTAACTGCTAGCTTAATCCAGACAAGGCAGGTGGCCATAGTCTTTCCAAAGGCAGCTCAGGGAATAGGGATTCAAGCTGTGCTGGAAAGGGTTACATGCCCCTGAAAGGTCGCATTCACAGCTCTGGTGGGCTCTTGCTCTCACCTGGAAGCTCAGGTGCTGGTAGTAGTTAGAAGTGCATTTGCACAATTAAAACTAGTGTGCAAACCATTCCAGTTTCAACCATTGTAACACCCCACCTTGATTACACGCCATTCGGATTACTGTAATGCACTCTGCACAAGGCTGCCTTTGAAAACTCTTCATAAACTTTAGCAGGTCCAAAACATAGCTAGACGAGACTGCCAACTGGGGGTGGTTGTAGGGAGCATATAACTCACTTGCCAAAACACTTCTGTTGCTAGGCAAAGTTCAACGTACTGGTTATGACCCATACAGCCCAGTATGGCTGGTCCAAGACCACAGCTCCTTTTAAGACCTTTGGGGGACGGCTTGCTCTCAGCCCCAGCACCATCACTGGTATGCTGGTGAGAACATAGGAGACAGAACCTTCTTGGTGGCTGCCCCCAAGCTATGGAACTCTCTGCCTGCTCTCCTTCTGCTGGCAGGCAAAGACCTTATTTAAATAGCCTTTACCTTTTAACTGCTTGGAATAGTGCACTGGGTAGATTTTTAACGTGCTTTAACCACTTTACAGTAACATTTTCAAGTGGACTGTTCAATGCTTTTTAATGGAGTG
The DNA here is from genome assembly GCA_948472985.1 of Iguana delicatissima. NCBI lineage: Eukaryota > Metazoa > Chordata > Lepidosauria > Squamata > Iguanidae > Iguana > Iguana delicatissima. The sequence continues at coordinate 26,941 of CAOKZL010003347.1, read as the reverse complement.
TACTGTACTTTTTATTACATTTTAAACATTAAGTGTTTTAGAATTAATTTTTAACACAGTTGCCTGTTCAATGGTTTTTAAAACTTTTGTGCTATACATTGTTTTAGCTGTTTTGTTTTAATCTGCACTCTAAACCACCTTGAGTCAAATAGGGTGAGAAGGTGAGACGTAAATAAGAAGTTACGTGTCTCTGCAAAAGGAAAATTTGTATTACCGTCTGTAATAACAGCCTAGCAGAGGGGAAAGTCCAGCTTACACCCCCATCCCCCCTGTGTTCTGAGGTGAGAAACCCCTTTGGACACCTTCTAACCTGGCTCAGGGAATTCCTGGATCATGTGGGAGTTCTGCAAACATGGCTGGTTCCATGCTCTTGGCCTGGGGATGGGTGACAGCCAGGTCTGGAAACACTCCCTGGGAAGCTAGACCTCAGACTGCTGCGAGTAAGAAACTGAACTGCCAGGATTCGTGTGAGGAATTTTTAATTTTTACTTCCTCAAGCAAAATTCATCAAGGGGAACACAGTAACCAACATGTCGGCATCTTTAGACTGCTTAGAACAGTGGTTCTCAACCTGTGGGTCCCCAGATGTTTGTGGACTTCAGCTCCCAGAAGCCCCAGCCACTATGGTCAATGCTCAGGGCTTCTGGGAGCTGAAGTCCAAAAACATCTGGGGACCCACAGGTTGAGAACCACTGGCTTAAAATAACCAAGAAGCTCCTATTACTATGAAACAGTAATTATTAATAATCAGTCAAACATTCATTTCAAAATTCCCCAACCATCTTCATTTTCAATCCCTCATCTCACCTACTTTGCATCGTTATTTAAATAATCCCATCAAATGTATCCCAGAGGAAGCTGACTATGGAATTTACAGCTATGACTACAATGTGCAGCAATGAAGAAACAAAATCATTTTACTTTACCAGGCTAATTAACAAAAAAACCCTACCAATATATTAAATCAACCCAGTGACAGATGCTGGAGGCGCCTCAGAGTCATGACTGCAGACAAGAGGCTATTTACAATGGATGCGGAAGTGGCGGGGGTGGATCCACTCAGGCGCCAAAAGTGTTTTCTCCACTGTAGGCCACGTACAAGAAGCCGTCTTCATCCTTCTCCTTCTCGTAAAGCTGCCCCATAGTCAGGCTGGAAGAAAAAGACAGGCAGCTGCGACGTGACCCAGAGCAACCCAGGGGTCTCTTCTGTGGGGCCAGAAGAGGGGCCAGGGCAAATATCTGAACCTGGTCTTCTACTCCCATGAGCCCCCTTGCTTTTTCTGACAGAAGACTATGCAACCTCTCTAAAGAACTGCCAAGGGTGAAACCTGTAGATTTGACACAGGCTGAAACTTCGAATTTCCAGCAAGGCACTTTTAAACTTAGAATCACAGTGTTGGAAGGACACCCCAGGGGTCATTCAGTCCAACCCCTTGCCATGCAGGGACCCACACCAAAGCACTCTCTTTGACAGATGCCCATTCAGCCTCGGCTTAAAAACCTCCAAAGGAGGAGGAAATTCCATCAGACACCATTGAGGCGGCAGCAGATTCCACTGCCAGACAGCTCTGACCGCCAGGAAGTTCTGCCTGAGGTTTAAGTGGAATTGCTTTTCCTGCAGCTTGAATCCGTTGCTCCTTGTCCTAGTCTCTGGAGCAGCAGAAAACAAGCCCACTTCTTCCTAGACATGACATCCCTTTAAATATTTAAACTTTTAAATAACAGATTAACCTGCCTAAAATTACTTATGAGAGTCAGCATGGTATAGTAGTTTTGAGTTTGGGGCTAGGGCTCCAGGAGGCCAGGGCATGACTCTGCCCTCAGCCAGGGAAACCCGCCAGGTGCCCTTGGGCTGGTCCCACTTTAACCTCAGAAGCAGGCAATGGTGGCAAAGCCTCGGAGGAAATTTGGCCAAGAAAACTCAAGGAGAGGTTCACCCTAGGTTGGAGTCAGCCTAAAGGGAATACAGATTGAGACAGTGTGGCAAGTGCTGGAATGCTGGATTACGACTGCAGGAGACCAGAGCCTGAACCTCTGCTTGGTCATGGAAACCTTGGGCAAGTCAGGCAAAGGCAAACCTCGTCTGAAGAAATCTTGCCAGGAGAACCCCATGATAGGGTTGCTCTAAGTCAGAAATGACTTGAAGGCACAGAAGACCTCCTAGCTGACATAAAAGCTGAGTACAAATATCTACTATCAGTAGCAACAGCAATGGCCCGACTGACAGTACCACCTGCATACCAGAAGGAGGCCCATGGTCTGCAGAAGCACATTAATATTAAGAAATAAACCTGAAGAGGAAAATCTCCAAATCAGCCCAATGTGCCCTGCAGACACACGTTACTGATTCTTGGTGTGAGGAGTGAGACAGCATTGGGGACCGGATCCCTTTCCATACCATCTTCCTTGTCCAGAGTAGGAGTGAAGTTACTTACATCACCCAAATGGTATGCATGTAGCCCTAATAGCCCCCAGGAAGGAATAAGCAAGTGTCAGCAAAGAACCTATAATCTGCACTGGGGGGGGGCAGACCTTCAAAACATAACCCAGCAAGCACACTGTGATGACTGAGAAATGCTGACTGAGCTGGAGAACGTGGAAAGCTCTGGGCATCACAAAAAGAATTGGAGCGCATGGGATATAGAACAGGAGTGCTCTACGGAGTCACATTTTGCTGCAGGTTCACTTGGATTAATCCCACACATACTGTCTTAAAACTAAATACATGGATTTCTGTCAAGGGAACATTAGGTAATTTTTCTATACAGGCACGAAACTATTTTCCCAAATGGTAGCTGGCAGGGATCCCTGATGCCAGTGAAGGAGTCTATAACTGAAGCACCCCGAGAAGCAACCATTCTGCTTCAATAAGCCTACAGAAATACAACCCTGGAATTGGAAGCACCCCAAACATGACGCCATAAACGAAGCCATGATTTGATACTCGCAGGAATGGACTGGCAAACCAGAAAAGACAGTTCAGCTCTATCCAGCAAAGGAAATCTGGCATTCCTGTGTCTACTCTTTTGTATCCACAAACCAGTTGTGAATACTGACATCCTCTACAGCAGGTAAGAACTCTTCCAGTTGTCTGTAAAGCTATTTCAGCAACTAGCTAACTCTCAGAATGGCTTATGGAAAGTTCTGGAACCTAAACTGTCTTTGACAAGACAGTATTTGGGACTGTTAAATATCTTGTGTTTGTAAAGGAAAGGAAAAGTGGAACAGAAGGAGAAACCCAAAGGAAAGACTACATTCTTCTAAATATAGTAAACATTCTCAATCATGGAACAAATTAAATATTATAGAATACCAGTAGCAAACTTGATGTCATTGGTGGCTAATTTTATGATATAAGGAAACTGAATGCTCTGACTTTGAGCCCACAGCCAGACCCTTTGCAGTGTGTGTGTGGGGCAGGAAGGCAGCAGCGGCCAGCACCCAACACACGAGTCTAATCTAAAAGGATCTGGCTACCACGACGGGACATTCCAGCTCACACACTGGGTGGGCCTAAAGCGAAGATGGGCTGGGCCAGCGCTGCTGGAGAGAGAGCAGGCCTTCATGTGGAGGCAGCTCTCCCAGGGAAAAACGCCAAGGAGTCCTGGAGGAAGCGACTCCTTGGCGTCCCTCCCTCAAATAGAAGGGCAACCAAATCCACGAAGCCCGAGGCGGATGGAAAGGGAGCCGCCCCTCACTCACCTGGACTGTGGGACAGTCTTATCTACAAAGAGGAAAATGGCCTTCTCGGAGGGCAGCTGAATCCTCTTCCGGATGATCCACATGAACTGAGCCACCGTGATGTCCGACGGAACCAGGTACTTCCGTTTGTCAATATCCACGATTTGAGAGCCAGACACCTTCTCCACGATCACCTGGCCGAGGAGGACAGAAAGCAAGCGGTGATCAGGCGGGGCCTGCGGTGAAGGCAGGCGCCTGCCCCTCACTGCCCACTTGGAGGAGGAGGAGGAGGAGGAGGAGAGGGAGCCCTTCCACGGCTGGCCGAGGAACGAGAGGCGCGGCCCCTCGGCAACGGGCGGCCAGGAGGGCCTCTTCTGCGCCCCGGGAAGGAGAAGGCGGCGGCCCGGGCGCTCCTGCCCTTCCCGGGTCCCCGGAGCGCCTTCGGGCCCCGTCCTCCTAGACGGAGCCGGGGCGGGGCTGACGCAAGTGCCTCCCCGGGCCAGGAGCCGCCCGCCGCGGCTGGGCTGTGGTCGCGGGGGGACTCACCGGGACGCGGTCGGGATACTTGGCCCGGATCTTGGCGGACTCCACGCAGCGATGCTCTGCAGAGGAGAGAGAGGGCGGGCCGGGGAGTTAGCGGGATCGGGCCGAGGAAAGGGGGGGCCGCCCGCGGAAAAGGGGAAAGGGGTGCGCGGCCGCGGCGCCAGTCCGGGCCCTCCCCCCTCCCGTCTCCCCCCTCCCGCCTCCCGGGCCTCCGGGTGACCGGCCACCCACCCAGCGCGTGGTCCTCCTTGAACATCCACTTCATGGCGCGGGGGAGGGACGGACGGAGGAGTGCCGGGAGGGTCGCTCGCTCGCTCGCTCGCTCGCTCGGGCCTCCGCCTCCGCCGCCACAACAACAACGACGACGACGACGACGACAGCGGATCCAGCGCCAGCTCCCCCTCTCCGGAAAGCCAGGCGGGACTTCCGACTCCCAGGATCCCAGCAACCACTGCCGCAGGGGCCGGACTTCCGGGAGACAGGCCACTCTCTGTCCTTGACGCTTCGCTGATTGGCCACTGGCCTGGAAGCCCCGCCCCCTTCCCCGCCGCGGCACAGGGCCCGTTGCCTTGGTGACCGCGCCCGCGCCATGGCCCGGCTGGACGTGTGGGCCGAGCGCGGGGCTGGCGGCACGAGGAGGCGCTACCGGGCCGGGCTGTGCTCGCTGGCGGCGTTGGCGCTCCTGCTGCTGGGCGCGCTCACCTACCTACCACCGCTGCTGGTGGCCTACCGGAGCCACGGTGGGTGGGGGCCGGCCGGGAGCCCGCGGGGGCGGCGGGGGCGGGGCGTACTTTCCCCCGCAGCCGCCGCGCCGCCTCGGCTCAGTCTCCGTCCGATTTCCCCGCTGCAGGTTTCTGGCTGAAGCGGAGCAGCTACGCGGAGCAGCCGAACGTCCGCTTCCGGCACGAGGTGCTGCTGGCGGGCCTGCTGGAGGGCGGCGGCTTCGTGGCCTGGAGCTCCTTCCCCGCCTGCAACCGGCTCCTGGGCGCCCGCCTCCGCCTCCCGCTCGTCTCGGTACGCGCGGCGCCGCTGAGCGCGTGCGGAGTGCCCGGCGCCAGCTCCAACTCCGGGCGGCGAGCGCGCCTGGAGGCGCGGCCGGCCGTCCGGCCTCCGGCCCAGAGAGGTCTCTGGGGCGCCCCCGCTGCGAGCGCGACCCGGGAGCGCGGCCTCCCCTTTCCTCGGGCAGCAGAGAGGCCTGGCCTGCGGGACTCCCCACCCGGCTGGTTCCGGGCTGCCAGGGCGGGCACAGGGCCAGCGTGCTGACACCGAGGCGCCACTGCCGAATTCATTTCGCCGGAGGGTGGAACAAAGCGCCCTTGTTTCAAGGCAGGGTGGAGATCGGAGCTCCTAACGCCTCGGGCCCGCCCGCCCGCCCGCCTTGGGAGCTCCAGGTTCCAGCTGTGATGCAGCGCGGGAGTGATTCATGCAAAACACCCTACAAATTCATGTGTAGATCTGAGATTTTGAAAGGCTCCTCTGTGGTCACCTTGTCACTGACCGCAGTCTGGAAGAGATTCTGTAAATGAGTCAGCGTGCCAGAAGCCCGTGCTTATCTCTTGCCCCGGCTCAGACCGTTCCCTTAGAAGGCGTCTGTGCTACCCTGGCAGCCACTGGCCTGGGCTCACCTTGCCCTTGTGTTGTGGCTTCTGCAAGTGAAGTGGCTGCAGAGGTGGGGTGGGAACGTCCTGTTCCGTGGGCTGCTTAAACCAGAGGCAGAGGAACCATGGAGGCAAGTGGCTGTTTCTGCCAAAGTACTGGCCAGTCCTTACCCATACCTGGTTTGTGGATTGTGAGTGTTATCCCTCAGAGCATGCAGACCCACGAAACTGGGGGGGGGCTGGCCTGTGTTGAGTCTGAGAGAGGGAGCACAATGTGTTGCTATTTCTGTTGCTGGTTCTATTTAGAGGCTGTACAGTAACAGAGATTTAGTAAGAGAACTGCTTTTATCAAAGTTTCTGACCTGTTTGTTAGGCTAGAGAAGAAGACACAAACCAAGATGGCAAAATGGATGTCTTACATTTTTGGCTGGAGCTTCCACTGCAACCTACTGAGCAGATTGTTGGCATCCAGCTTCTTCTGACCTTCACTTATCAGTTGCAAGTAAGTATCCCAGACCATCTGTTTATGTTTTCATCTCCAGTTTGAGAGAGGAGATCAGTTCTGTATTCCTTGTCTCCATATGACAGCAACTAAGGCATTTCCTTTGCCAAGCAAACCAGGCATCCCCAGAGAACAGGGGTGGGGTGCATGCTGAATCTGCTCCAGTGCTGTAATAGCTGCTGCTTCCCTCCTGCTTTCTTAGATGAACACTCATTAGAATCCTTTTGGCAATTAGTTGGCATGCTAGCTTGGATATTCCAGAATCTTGTTGCATCTCAAAGCTGGGGTAGGCATCACTAGTGGGTTCAGGGGCCAGTTTTCTGCTCCTGGGACCCCTGAGGCCCTGCTGACTGCTGTTGCTCTCTCCAGACAGTGGTTGTTAAGGTTGTTGTTAAAGCTGCACCTTTTTTGGCCTGTGGCCCTTAGTGTCCTTATTTTGGGGTTCGTGATTTGATGCTAAAGAGGCTAACCACTGTCTCCCCTGCCTGGCTTCTGTTTCAGAGGATGGCCACATTTGTGATGCAGAGCATGGCCTTTTTGCAGACTGTTTCCCCTGTGCCAGGGTCCAAAATCTATGTGAATGGAGACCTGAAGCTTCATCAGAGGCAGCCCCTCAGGCACACTGGATTGGACAGTAGATACAATGTGAGTGGTGCTTGCTGGCTGATAAAATGAAAGGAAGTATTGTTTTCACAGGGCATGTGACTCTCTTTCAAAGTGCTCTGGTAATATTACAAAGGACTAAGAACAGAGGAAGAGCCCAGAGGCTGGATCAAGCTGATAGGGACTTCCATAGTTCAGCGTTTCTGTCACCTTGCTCATGGGAGGCTCATGGACAGGAGACGAGCAGAGCACCCCCTCCCACATGTACACCCGAGGGGCTGAGGAGACTTTAGAAAGCAGAGGAAGGGAAGGGCCTGTCACTGAGAAGGAGCTAGTCTTCATACTGGGATTGCTGTCAGGACTGGAGCAAAGTGGATGGCAGCCAGTCCCATCTTTTTCCACTAGATTGCTGGCAGGGAAAAGCCAAAGGGCCCCTTCATGCACACACATGCATACACACACGCCAACAAATTGTGTTGGCTGCTCCCAATAACTGCCCCTCCTGAATTTTGTTGGATGGAGATTGTCTTCTTCCACAGAAAACATTGTTTGACATCGCCCTCTTTTGTTCTGTTTTCCTACCCAGCAGTGTTTTGCAGTCTTGTCTCCCCTGGATTAGATCCACTTTGAAGCCTGATTAGCAATCTCCCCAGCTCACTCCTGTCCAGGAGCAGGTGTTTTATATCCAGACCTGTGTTCCTAGGGGTGTGGAGGTGAGGGATCTTTGGAGGAAATTACTTTATTAGGTTCCAAGGATCACCGTCAGCGTGTTGTGACGGGAGAGAAGTGACTAGCGGGGTGCCACAGGGTTCTGTCCTGGGCCCAGTGCTGTTCAATATTTTTATCAACAACTTGGATGAAGGAATAGAGGGCACGCTCATCAAATTTGCAGATGACACCAAATTGGGAGGGGTTGCTAATACGCCAGAGGACAGGATCAAAATTCAAAATGCCCTGGATAGATTGGAGAGCTGGGCCAAGGCTAACAAAATGAAATTCAACAGAGAGAAGTGTAAGGTCCTACACTTAGGTAGAAAAAATGGAATACAGAAATATAGGATGGGGGACACGTGGCTGGATAGCAGTACGTGTGAAAGGGATCTAGGAGTCTTAATAGACCACAAGCTGAACATGAGTCAGCAGTGTGATGCGGCAGCCAAGAAAGCCAATGCAATTCTCGGCTGCATCAATAGGAGTACGGTGTCTAGATCGAGGGAGGTACAGGTACCACTCTACTCTGCTTTGGTTAGACCTCATCTTGAATACTGTGTCCAATTCTGGGCACCCCAATTCAAGAAGGACATGGTCAAGCTGGAGCAAGTCCAGAGGAGGGCAACGAAAATAGTGAGGGGCCTGGAAGCCATGTCCTCTGAGGATAGACTTAGAGAGCTGGGTATGTTTAGTCTGCAGAAGAGAAGGTTAAGAGGGGACATGATAGCCATGTTTAAATATTTGAAGGGATGCCATGTAGAGGAGGGAGAGGGCTTGTTTTCTGCTGCTCCAGAGACCAGGACAAGGAGCAATGGATTCAAGCTGCAGGAAAGGGGATTCTATCTGAACCTCAGGAAGAACTTCCTGATGGTCAGGGCTGTCTGGCAGTGGAATCTGCTGCCTCGGAGTGTAGTGGAATCTCCTTCCTTGGAGGTTTTTAAGCAGAGGCTAGATGGCCATCTGTCGGGAGTGCTTTGAGGGTGTTCCTGCATGGCAGGGGGTTGGACTGGATGGCCCATGTGGTCTCTTCCAGCTCTACATTTCTATGATTCTGTGAGGCGTTTTGGCATCTCACAAAGCACATACTAAAATGAAAGAGAGTTTTACTATGCATTCTTCCAAAGTACTTGGATAAAGCACCATCAGAAGCAAAGACTCAGAGTAGGAAGTTAGCCCAAGTGCCACCTAGCCCAGCCTTTCCCATGGCTTGAGTCTGTAGCCAAAGTAGTACGCCTGGGAACTGGCACTCCTGACCTTTGCTTAGAAGTCCCCATTGAAAGACAGTGGGCCACCTTCCACAAGGCAAGACAGAACTGCCAATAGGTACCTCAGCAGCTAAGAATTTATAAACATAATTTTGGATAAAGCTCAGTAAATGAGTTAAATTGAATCAGTTTATATGAGGGAAAAACATGGGATATATTGATTTTAATCATGACTGATTTATTGTGAATGTTGCCTAAGCGTATTCTCTTTAGGTAATTGACAATTTCCAGTTTCAAAAGGCTCTATGAAGTGTTTTAGTTGCACAGGACAAAGTTTTACTTCCCTTACATCTTGGCTGCCACCCAGTACAACCAGAGCCTGTCCATTCCCTTCCATTCAGGGTTTCTTCTGGAGCATCTGGGAGCTAAGCTCTGATTGGGTTTGGTCTACTCTCTAAGCTGCCTTGGGTCCCACAATAGGGGAGTGGTGGGATAGCAATGAAAGACAGAAGGACAGACAGAAAAACATCAGGAAGGTGCAGAAGTACTGTTTCTGTGGCCCAAAATGGTTCCTCAGCCCATCTGCCCCATGTAGCTGTTTTTGTTTCCTAATTCCCAATTATCTTGTCACAACAGGTGTCGGTGATCAACAGCACAAGTCCGTTTGTCAAAGACTACAATCTCATGAATATTGTTGCAACATATCAAGAGAGAAACGGTCAGTTTGCCTCATGTGTCTTCCTTCTTAAGTTAGCTAAAATTTGCTTGTGTCGTAAGGGGTCCTGGTAACTGTTCTCAGATCATGTTTGTTTGGTTAGTGCCTTCAACACCTCTACTATTTGGTTTGCAGTCACAACGGTTTTCACTGGTCCCAGCCCCCTGTGGGCAGTTGGAAGAGCTCCTAGCGAGCCCTTTGTGATCCAGGCCGTCATCCGCTATCCTGTGGAAGTAATTGCATATCCTTTTTCTGCCATTTCTCCTTGTGGGCTTCCTTCTAAGAACACTGTGAGTGTGAGAGACATGATATATGGGGTGGGGGGCATGATGTAAGAAACCTGGCTGCACCTGCTGTGTGCTGGCCGCTGTGATAGTTTGGCCAGAGGAGGCTTCAGCCAGTTGCTCTGTGGAGAATTAGTTCTGTGGCCCTGGAGCATGGGGTGTGTGTTATTGCCTCTCTGGCAAGGAGCTCTTTTTGGGCTCCAGTTATCTTTCTCACTATACCGGGCAGTTGCTATAAGGTGTGTATTGAATTTGCGAGAAGAGACATTAAATTCCAAATATTCCTTGACTCTTGTTACCTATCAGCCAGGTTTCTGGGAAATGATAAAGTTTGCTTGGATCCAGTATGTCAGCATCCTGCTGATTTTCCTTTGGATATTTGAAAGAATAAAAATCTTTATTTTTCGGAATCAAGTGCTAACAACAGTTCCAGTGTCACAGCACCCCTCTGTGTTTAAAGAGCACCAGTCCTGAAAGTATTCCTGAAAGGACCAGATAAATGGATTTACTTCCCTTTCATCAACTGCTCTGAATCCCAAAGATGAGGAAGCACCTCTGCATCTGGGCTCATGAGAAATCATGGAACAAGAGGCATGTCCCTTTGCCTGTATCCTGAGAAGGTTGAGTGTGTGTTCGTCTGCATTTGTACTGTGGACAGGGAGTTGTGTGATGTGTTTCACCTGCTTTAACAAACTCTACTTTGTTGCTCTTGGCTGCCAACTGTATTTTAGACGAGACCTGGGCAGGCTGACAGTGGTCTGTGGAAGCTTCGACAGGTGAAGTGAGAGTTCTGCTCACTGTCGCTGTGTCAGTGATGCATATTGAATGCATTTGTAATTTCACCACTAAATTTGCAGAAGACTCCCTATCTGATTTAGGCTATAGAGTGGAGCTCTGGCTCACCCCAAAGACTTCAGTCCAGTGGAAAAATTTTTGAAGTCACAACGGCCTGGTGCCTTTTACTAAGACTAAATAAAGTCTAACAAAGTAGTGGGCAGTCGTTTGAGTGCTACAGGGCTCTGGTTCTTTGTGAGAAGACTCATAAACTGGTGTAGTGGAAGGGAGTCCTCTTCCAAGGACTTCTAGACAAAATGGGGGGGCACTTCCTAAATAGAAGAAAAGCTGCCTCTGGCTGTCCACCCTGCCTCCCTTTGCAAGCTGAGTGGGAGCCATGGAGGGGCAAGCATCCTCCCTTGTGGCCTGTCCGCACTTTGCCCTTCCCTGGAGTGGTAGAAGGGAGGGAGATCCCACCTGGGGCCAGGGAACAGCCAGGGACTCTTGAGGAGGAAACCCCCACCGTGCGCTCTTCCTGCCATCTGTTGCTCGCCCATCACTGTCCTTGGAGGGAGAGGGTAAGCCGGGAACACCAGAGGGTGTGGGTGGGAGATGGGCAGGTGGGTGGCTTCAGGCTGAGGAGGCGCATCCCTCCCGCCATGGCAGCAGAAGTGTCAATATTGTTCCTGCTGTGACTTCCTGGTTTGCCCTAGGATGCAGGGGGTGGGAGGAGGGCTCCTCTGCAGCTTTTCCTGCTCACCCAGGGGGCTGTGGAGGGGAGTGGCAGACCTGCCACCTGGCCTCCCCGTCTCCCCCTCCTCCCTGGAGTCCCACCGGGCCTGGAGGAGGGGAGCCTGGGGTGCCTGACGTGGGACGCCTTTGCTAGGTTTATGTTTGTTGCAATCTTTGAATAGCACCAGGAACCGTGACAGGCTCCAGACAGTGCCAAGCACCTCACCTCTTCTGAGAGCCAGAAGGCTCATGTTCCTCCAGGGCTTCCGCCCACCCTGGAGCTGCATGGGTGGATGTTGGGCGGAAGAGGACGTGACAGAAGGGAGCAGCAGGGAAGTTGGTCAGTCCTGCCGTCCCCAGAGGTGCCTCTGCAGACTTCAGAGGGAGAGGGGAGACACCCCTGCTCTTTTAGCCTGCGTTCCTCAGGAACCTCTCTGGGCTTGGGGCAACAAACCAACAGCGGCAGGTGGGCAGGTTGGCTGCCAAGGAGGGCAGAGGCAGCAGGGGATTGAGTCAGGCCACAGGTGGCTAAGGATCCTCCTTTGGGGTTAAGCTGAAGAATGGAGAGGGTGTCATGGAGCAGCTGCGAATTGCACTGCCTCCCATAAAGCAGCCCGGGAGCTTTCCCCTACACTGCCTGAGGCAGCTGCCACTTTTGACATTAGCTGCACCCTCACTGCTGCTTGGGAACAGAAGCGGAAGAGAAGCAAGAGCTCCAGCCCAGCACTAGAGTGGGATCCTTGGGAAGAGGGTGGCCTGGAGGGAACCGGAGAGCTCCTGTTTCTTCTCTTATGGGAGGCTGGAGAGAGTGTCGCTCTCAGCACCTGTAAGGGGCAAGAAGGGTTGAGCTGGGCAGTTTGAGGATATTCCTCCCTGGGGAGAGACACTCTGCCAGACCAGAGAGAAGAGGAGCCATCTCTAGATGGTGGTTGGCTGGCGTTTCCCAAGATCGTGAAGATGAATGTGCTCCCGCCTCCTTTCAGAGTAAGAAAATGAGTTGGGCTCTGGAGGCCTTCGCCAAGCGGTCCACTCTCCCTTGGCCCTCTCGCCCTGGGCCCCCCTTCAAGCCCTTGACCCAAGGAGCCCCTAGGAATTTCACCTCAGCAGAACTTGTGTTTCTGCACTTCTTTGGCCCTTTTCCAAAGGTTGCCACCCCTGTTGGTAGGTCGAAGCTCAGCTGTCACCCATTTCTGCCACCTTCACCTTCCCAGGAGATAAATTTGGGCAAAGTGTGTCAAAGAAGTTGAACCACGAATGAGTGGGGGACCTTCCAGGCTCCCCCTCGCCCCCGAATGAGAGATCCAATTTAGCGGCTAGAGAGCTTCTCCCCCAGGGATGGGCTTCCCGGGCGATCCGCAGCCCGGAGGCACTGCGCTCCGCAGGGGCGCGGACCGACGGGGTGCATCAGTCGGGCCCACTCTTGGGGAAGGCTGGTCTGGCCACGGCGTCCGTTTTCTTGGGTTGCTCTATTGTACTTAACCCCGTTCCCACACGCGAGTCCCCTTCTCCGCCCCCATCCGTTCCCTTTGCCCCCAAGGCCGCCACAACTAGGGCTGGAATCCGCCCTCAGGGGGCTCCCCCGCACCCCCAGGGCCGGGTGGAGGCGACCGGGGGCTCGTCCCCGCGAGAGCAGGGAGGGCGGCCGGGGGGCTCTTCCCTCCCTTCGGGAGCCCCTCGGGTTGGGCGGCGGCGGCGGCGGCAGCGCTCCATCCCCTGCGGCCCAGCAGGGAGCCCCCCCGATGGCGCCCTCCCCTCTCCCCCTCCATCCCATCCCGCCCCGCCCCGCCCCGGGCCCGTCTGGCACGTCCCGCCCTCCCGCCGCCGCTCCGGGGCTCGGCGGCAGCGGGAGCGGCGGCGGCGGCGGCGGCGGCGGCGGCCACGTCTGAAAGCGCCTCATTGTTCGGCGGCGGCGCTCCCTCCGTCCCTCCGCTCAGCGCCTCCGGGCGGCTCGGGAGCAACACCGGCGGCGCGTCCAGGTGAGCGGAGGAGCCCCGACGGGGCGGCCCTCCGGAGGACTCCAGCGGCGAGTGGGGGGAGGCCCGTCCGTGGGAGGCGGGACGCCGCCGGGCCCCCTCCGCAGAACCCATTCCTTCTTCCCGCGCCCCCCGTCCTCGGGCCCCTCCGCAAGGCGGGTGGCGGGCGCGGGGAGCCCAGTAGCAGCAGCAGCGGGGAGGGGTGGCGGAGCTTTCTCCCCCTCCTTCTGCCTCCCCCCCGGACGCCCTCTCTTGGGGCTGAAGGGCCGGCGGAGCCCCGGGGCGGCGGCCCCTGAGCATGTGTGGAGTGCCACGATGCCGATCCCACCCCGGCCGGCCGGAAAGGAGAGCGGCTTCCCGCTGACTCTGCCGCGGCGCCCGCGCGCCCGCCGCCCCCCTTGGCCCAGGTTTGGTCGTCCGCCCGGAGCGGAGGGACGGAGGGAGCGCCGCCTCCTCGGAGGTCTTCGGGCGAGTTCCCCGGCGACGCATCCCCCGCGCGGCCAGGCACCCTTTGCCTTCCCCCTCTCCCTGCCCGGCTGCGGGGCGCTGCGGGGGAAGAAAACCCAGAAGGCAGCCGGGAGACTGCCAGCCTCTCCCGTGTCCTGTCCGGGGGCGGCGCCCTGCTCCTGACCGTCCCAGCCCTGGGGGGCTCCTGCGACACCGCCCTCCCGCGGGAAGACGCCTGCAGCGCCCGGCCTGCCGCCGCCCCTCCCCCCTCCGGTGCCCCCAGCGGGCGAAGGGAAGGCTCGGGTTGAACCCCCGGGGGGGCTGCCGCTCTGTCGGCTGCCTGGAAGGCCGCGGCTTTTTCTGCCCGGCTGGGGCGGTTTCTTGTCCGGAGGTCTGCTGGCGCCCCCCACCCCGCCCAGAGCAAAGCCCTGGATGGAAACAGGCCCTTGTTGCCCCCCTCCCCCAGGTGTAGTTTGGGAGGCCTTCATCTGGAGGCAGCCCAAGGCAATTCGCCACCTGAGGAACCAGAGGGTAACAGCCCCAAGCAAGGCTAAGACCTGGAGGAAAGGCTGGGCAGACTCCCTTCCCCCAGGGAAATGTGCCCCCCCATCTCCTTAGGCAGAAACACAGGGTGAAAAATGCAAAATAATAGTATGGCTCCCCTCAGGACAGGCAAAGTCAGAGGCTGGAAATATGACTCCGGCACTCTTCCTAGCACTGCTCTGCCAGCATGACTACCTGGAAAAGTAACTTTTCTGAATTTTCCAAGAGACAGCCATGCCATTGTGCTAAGCAATGACAGTGTTGCTGATCCATAAGAATGAAACAAAGTCCAATATCCACAGGCTGGCAACACTGTTATCTTGTGTTGTGAAGACACAATTCTTCTTCTTTTGGGTAAAAGGTACACAAAATTGGGGAAATCAAAAAAAGAAGAAGAAAGCCTGTTTTGGCTAGATGCTGTCACTCCCTGAAGTCTGCCAAGGCTTGCCATTAATCTCTGTCCCAAGATGGGAAGAGGGGCCGCTTTGAGGGTCCCTGCGACCTCTGGCATGGAGGAGAACAATGTGGCCACTCCGAGGCCCATCACTGCCCTTTGGGCAGGCAGGAACGGTCCCAGAAATACAAGAGCAAAGCAAGAAGCTGGACATTACATCGGAGCTGCTTCATGGAGAAAAAGGAGTCAAAGCTTTTGACACCTTCTCTCCGCTCCCCGCCATGAATTATGGACTTCGTTTTCCTCTGCCTGCCAGGTCTTTTTACACAACCTTTCTGTGAAGACACTGGGTTATTTTTCAAATGAGGCCTAACATTCTCAGAGAAGGCAATTCCACCACAGGAGCTCCCTCCTGTCCCTTGTAGTCCCTGGCAAGGCTACGTCCTCCACTGGCATCTTTATTTATTCACCCTCAGGCAAAAACTGCACTGGGGCGAAACCTTTGCTGCTCTCTGCAAACACAACTGCCGTCCCTCCCGCTCCTCCCTGCACCCTTTCATGACTCTCATTGAGTGTCTGGTCTGGATGGGCTTGGCTGCTTCTGGGCATTCTTCCTTCCATGTGGGAGAGAGCTGTCTCCCTGCGTCGGGGCATTCCTTCCCCTCAAGCTCTCCCTTGGGGCTCACAACTGACCAACCCCCCCCCCGCTTTCTATCTCCCTAGTTGGGGTCTACTTCAGCAGAATGATGAGGTTCCGGATCGGGAGCACTCCTCTAGCAATTTGCCTTGTTGTCCAGACTGGATTTCTGCTTTTCCTCTACACTCACCACGGTGGCTTCTTGTCTCAGTCGGGGGAGAAGCTGGCCCGGGCCCAGGCCCAGGTCCTCATCCTCTCTTCCTGGCGGTCGGGGTCCTCCTTCGTTGGTCAGCTCTTCAGCCAGCACCCTGATGTCTTCTACCTGATGGAGCCGGCCTGGCATGTCTGGGCCACCATGCACCAGAACAGCGCCAAGGTTCTGCACATGGCGGTGCGGGACCTTGTCCGCTCCGTCTTCAAGTGCGACATGTCTGTCTTCGATGCATACATACCTTGGAAGAGAAACCTATCAGCTCTCTTCCAGTGGGCAGTGAGCCGGGCATTATGCACCTATCCCGCATGTGAGTACTTCCAGCGCACTGAAATCACCAGCGAAAGCGCCTGCCGGACCCTCTGTGGCCGGTATCCCTTCAGCAAGGTGGAGGAGGCCTGCAAGACCTACAGCCACATCGTCCTGAAGGAGGTCCGGTTCTTTGACCTCTGTGTCCTCTACCCCCTTCTCACCGACCCTTCCCTCAACATCAAAATCATCCACCTGGTTCGCGACCCTCGGGCGGTGGCAAAGTCTCGGGAGCAATCGACAAAAGCCCTCTCTCGTGACAACGGGATAGTTCTGAGCATGAACGGCACAGAAGTGGATGACAGCCAGTACAAAGTCCTGCAGGAGATCTGTCGGAGTCATGTTCAGATCTATGAAACAGCAACTCTGAAACCTCCCAGGTTTCTGAAAGACCGTTACCTGATGATCCGGTTTGAAGACCTTGTGCGAAACCCCATAGGAGAAATAGTGGCGATGTATAAATTTACTGACCTTCAGCTAACCCCTAAACTTGAAAACTGGATCTATAATATCACACATGGGCAAGGGCCAGGCAGACGGAAGGAGGCCTTCCAGATCACCTCCCGAGATGCAGTCAATGTCTCCCAGGCGTGGAGAAATGTTCTTTCCTTTCAGAAAGTCAAAAAAGTGCAGGAAGTTTGTAAAGGTGCCTTAAATATACTAGGCTATCAAATTGTGGATTCTGAGAAAGAGCAGAAAGATTTGTCCATAGAATTAGTATTGCCACATCGAAGAAACCAATTCAGCTGGGCATCATTTAGTAGAAACTAAATAGAATATTGAATATCTATGTTGTTTTGCTCATTCTTCAAACAACTGGAATACACTTGTTTTGATGGTTGACTCTAGTTTCGCTAGTAATTGCTCCTTGTCTTTTGCCACTTATTATGTGCATGCAAACAGACCGAAGAACTGATGATAGTTTGGAGATACAGCAGCGTGGGCCAAGCCAGCTCCCTGGGATGCGACATGTGCAGTCTTGAAAAACAAAGACCAGACTAATAGCAATGCGTGATATCGAGAAGCAGACTTAGATCCCCCATAATGCTTGAGTATAAAAGATTTCTCTATCACCTGGGAGAAAAGTACAAATAGTATAATTGCAGTCTTTTATTGTTTGCATTTTTTCATTTTTTAAAAATGTTAGTCTAATTACTGTCACAGGTTGTTGTTGTTGTTGTTGTTGTTGTTGTTTTGTTGTTGTGTGCCTTCTAGTTGTTTCCAACATATGGGGATCCTACCACAAACCCATCGCAGAGTCTCCATGGCAGAATTTGTTCAGAGGGGCTTTCTCCTTGTCTTCCTCCGAGGCTGAGAGAGTGTGAAAAGCCCAAAGTCACTCAGTGGGGAATTACCATGGCCAAGCTGGAATTCGAACCCTGGTTTCCAGAGTTGTAGTCTTGCTCAAACCACTACACCACATTTTCTCTCTATTGTCACAGGTATAAGACTGCAAAATTACTGATACGTGCCAATGTTTTACATGGGGGAGGGGGGGGCAGCAGGAGAACACTGTCTCTCTCTCTCTCCAGATGTTGTTGGACTTATAACTTGCAGCAGCCCAACCAGTGGTCTGGGATGTTGGGATCTGCATTTCTGTAAAACTTGGAGGGCCACAGGGTCATCTTGAGTGATCATCTAAAAGGACGTTGTCTTGTCAGAGGAATGTTTTGGGAGAAAGTCCCACGCAGCTGCTCAAAGAGACAGTGTGCCTGCTGGGCATTCCAGTGACAAAACATGGATCTTCCCCTAAAGCCACCTTGATCTTGCTTTCTTGCATCCTTCACATGTGGGGGAAGTCCCCCTCCACATGCAGAGTGCCATGTCATCCCTGATGGGGCAGGCCTCTCCACCATCTATCTGCTCTGTTCTTCTGGAGCTGTGGAAATGAACTTGGCCTGCAGAAGAGAAAGGTAGCCTCCTGCAACGAACACTGCGGATGGGGTGGGGCAGGCAGGGGACAAGCACCCCTGCTTGGTGGTCATACTGGGCACCTCCTCCTCAGAGGAGCTGCTATCTAACTGGGGCATACAGTGCCGGCAGCAAATCCAAGACTCCTTCGTGGAACTGGTGGCGCCTGAAGCCCTTGCCAAGCCACTGCCAGCCCTTCTGGGGCATCTTGTTGTATGCCCTGGAGGCTGCCATGACTTCTTGAGGCTCCGGGTGAGGGCCTTTTGTGGGGTGGCATTTGCATCACTGCTGGCATTTTGGTGCCAAGGGCATTGGCAAGGATGGCACCCCATGCCAATAACAGCCAATAGACAAAAGTAAGGAGTTGGGGGCATGCCTGTCAGAATCTGCTTTGGGTTACCTGGGCCAGACTGTGTCTTCTCTGAGAAGCTGCTGAACCGCACCCGGCACAAGCCTCCATCTGGGCCCAGGACAAACCGGGCACCATCATCTGAGAGCTTTCTCCATCTTCCCAGCTCTATGACTCTACAGTGCCATCTGCGGGAGAATTAAATTACTGTGTTTAGAAATTGTTGAAATGTAAAGAAACAAGCTCAGCAGTGCAACTGATGCAGAATTAATCTTTTTTTGTTTTGAGAAATCACTGAGCTCCAAAACTATATGCCCAATGTTGTGGTCTCATGGAGAATTAAATTACTTCAGGCAAAAGAGTCAGCTGACGCTTGGGACTGACAGCTGTGGGAGGCTGAGGGGCCACATCTCTCCCAGCACGCCTTCAGGTGCTGCAACCCTTGTCATACAAAATCCATATTCCCTCCCCATCTCTCTGGCATCTCCAAGAAAAAGAACCACCACCACCACCACAGGGTGCTTCCAACAACAACAACAAACACAACCACCGCTGGGCACCTATAACAAAAACAATCAGAACCATGACTGGGTGCCTCAAACAACCACAACCATAGCAAGGACGGGGCCTGTCAAACAACATACAACCCCCACCACAACTGTGGGCCTCTTAAGAAAACAACCACAACTAGGAACGTCAAACAAAACCACCACTCAGAATCTCAGTCTTCATCTTGAATGCTCCCGGCGCTGAAATTGCTCCTTTTTGCCAACAGAACCCCTCATTCTTCCTTCTAAGCGCCCACACTGCCAAAGTAGTGCCTTTTCCCACTCACCCCCCCCTTCATTTGAGGGCTCCTTTCCAACGCCTACCGTTTTGCGCCTTTCCGGTCATTTCCAACTTGCCGCAACCCCTGAGGCCAAACTGCAAGAGGGCGGTTTCCTAGGCAAGACATGGCCAGCTTTGCCTTCGTCTGAGGCTGAGAGAGTGTGACTCGCCCAGTCTCTCCGAGACCTAGTCCTGTGCCCAAACCACTACGTCACGCTGACCTTCCCGCTCCGCTACGAGCAGAATCGTATAAATTACAACCGTTCGGTATACTCTAAAAGAGCCATTTGACAGCGGAGGCATAGGGTTGGACTGGATGGCCTCTGGGGGTCCCACGAGACCATCGCCCAAGGCGTCCTTTCTTAAACCGGGAGGGGTGCTCCTCCTTCCTTCTTTAACCAGAGGCTGGACGGGGCCTCATTTGTCTCGGGAGGGGTTCGTTTGCCGCATCTTCCCACCTGGCAGAAGGCAGGTTGGGCTAGATGACCTTCAGGGTCCCCTCGAAAGCGGAATCCTGGCGCGATGCCGCCTCCTGGTCCCCCTCACCCCCACGAAGGGGAGCCCCACTCTGGGAGGAAGAGGCCGGCCCACTTGGTGACGCCCCCTGCGAGGACGAAGGCCGGAAGGAGGCCTGGCTGAACGTCCCCGACTCCCCCTCCGCTAGAGGAAAAGGGACGCCCTGCCTGGCCGGCTGGATAAGGAGAGAGGGGAGGCCACTGGTCCCCTCGGAGCCGCCTTCGTAGGGGAAGGCGGTGGGACCGGCCCCGTTCTTCGACCATTCCGTCTTGTCTCCACGCCGGGAGGTCTCAATTGTGATTGCAGGCCTCGACGTTACCATGGCGATGGCCATGGGCCGGGGTCTGAACGGCGACACTCTAGCCTTCTCGAGTCTGTGGTCCGGCCTTTTCAGACGTTCTCGGCTAAAGAACCGCCCTAGCAACACTCTGGCCCTCTCACCTCGGAGGGCAGGATCTCCGAGATGAGTTCCCAGAGCGTCTCACATTGACGGTCTACCCATTCCACCTTCTTGGTTGGCCCTCTGAGTTGAAGCTTCCTAGATCGCCACCCCAGCGATGCTCTAGGCCTCTCAGTTCGGAGGGCAGGCTCACAAAGTTAAGATTCCCAGAGCGTCTCCTGCTGACTTTCTACCCTTTGCCCCTTGTTGATTGACCCTCTGAGTTGAGTCTTCCTAGACCGTCATCGTAGCGACGCTCTGGCCCTCGTTATTTGAGGGCAGGCTGCTGAGATGAAGTTCCTAGAGCGTCCAGCCTTTGCGGGCGCGGCCTTCCTTCACTTTTTGGGCCGGGACTTTAAGGCGATTTGAAAAACATCGCCTTCCAGGGGTTGCCTTTGAGCGCCTCCGGCGGCCTCCGCGGCTACTTTTTGAAAGTAGCCTTTATGCTACTTATTTCGGTATAAAAAAAATAAAATAAAAAATAAAATAAAATAAAAACAAAAATAAATAAAATATAGAAAAAGCAAAGCAAAACAAAACAATCTCCCGCCAACAGCGACGAGAAAAAAATTGAAATATCCGAAGTGACCCGAAACCTCACTTTCTGCTCTGTGTGGGAACGATGGGACTTGTCGTCCACACTGACTCGAAGCCTCACTTTCTGCTCACTCTCTGCAAAGTGTGGGCACGATGGGAAGTGTTCTTCGAAATGACTGGAAGCCTCAATTTGCCCTCTGTGTGGGAACAATGTAAATTGAAGCCTCACTTTCTGCACAGCACGAGGACGATGGGAAGTGTTTTAAACTAACACGAGGCCTCACCTCCTACTCTGTACGGAGATGATGGAAAGTATTGTCCGAAGTGACACAAGTGTTGACGCAAATTGACACTTTCCACCACCAGCTGTCGCTGCAGGACAAGGGACGAGCGGCTTTATTTAATTAAAAAAAGGTCCCAAGCCACGATCTCGTCCCAATCGGCCAACAGATGGCGCTGCAGGACAAAGAATGAGACGTTTTTAAAAATCATCTGGTAGCGAAATTGACTCTTTATTACTTTGTTAAATAAGTGGCCCTGGTATGGGGATGATGGGAACTGTTGTCTAGCGAAAGGTCTGAGGTGAGGAAGACTTAGTTGAAACCTGACTTTCTCCGCTGTGTGCGGACGACGGGAAACGTTGTCCGCACTGATACCAAACCCTATTTTCTGTGCTGTGTGGGGATGATGGGTGTTCCTGCATAGCAGGGGGTTGGACTGGATGACCCGTGTGGTCTCTTCCAACTCTACATTTCTATGATTCCATGATTCTATGGGAAGTGTTTCTACACTGACATGAAGCCTCACTTTCTGCACTGGGTGGCAACAATGGGAAGTGTTCTCCAAACTGATGCCAAGCATCACTTCCTACACTGTGTGGAAATTATGGGAACTAAATCAAAGCTGCACTTTCTCTTCCATTTGGGAGCAATGGGACTTGTTCTCCAAACTGACTCCAAGCCTCACTTTCTGCACTGGGTGGGGACAATGGGAAGTGTTGTCCAAAGTGACTCGAAACCTCACTTTCTGCACAGTGTGCGTACGATGGGAAGCGTTGTTTAAATTAACACGAGGCCTCACTTTCTGCTCTGTGTGGGAACGATGAGAAGTATTGCCCAAAATGTCTCAAAATCTCAGTTTCTGGTGTGTGGGGACGATGGAAAGTGTTGTCAAAAGTGAGTTGAAACCTTTCTTTCTTCATGAGGTAGGGACAATAAGAAGTGTCTACACTGACTCGAAACCCCCCTTTCTGTGCTGTGTCAGAATGATGGGAGGTGCTGTCCTCACTGATTAGAAGACCCATTTTCTGCGGTGTGGGGGAACGATGGGAACTATTAACTACACTGATTTTAAAAACCTGTTTCTGTGTATTCTGTCCTTTTTGCCACTAAATCCCATCTCCGGTGATGGAATCGGTCCTTTTTTCTACTAAACCTCTCATTCTTTATCTTTGAGCCTGAGTTTCTGTGTGGGGATGATGGGTAATGTCGTGCAAGATTTCTAAGGGCCTTGTATCTTAGGAAGCTAAACTGAAACTGGCCCCCGTCTTTGCTGTGTGTGACTAAGGCGTTGAAGGCTGAGAAAAGTCGAAACTCCTGTTGCTGTGGTAGGTAGGGGCGATGGGAACTGTGGTTCACACTCCGAAAGACTCCAGAGCTAACGGAGGCCGAGTTGAAACTCCTCTCCGCCACGCCCCACAGTGGCTTGCACCCTCCGAGGGTTCCCTCAGTTCCCCCGGGGGGGTTCTGGGAGCTCTAGTTCCCCACCATCTCTCTCCCACTTTCGAGACAGACACCGGCTGTGCCGTGGCCCAAAGACCATCGAGGGCCGTAGCTGGGTGGAGGGGGGCTTCTAACGCCACCCCCCACGCCCTCAAAAGACAGGTGGGGGGACCCGAGCAGCTCCCGGGACAGCCCGGGGTTCAAGGCGCTGCTCCCCCTCCCCTCCCCTCCCGGGGAACCCGGTTTCCTTTTGGAGGGAGAAGGAGGAAGAGGAGGACTCGGGACCACCGAGGAGCCCGCGGCGGCGCCTAGGCCCCCGGCCGCCTGGACTAGTGGTTGCAGAGCCCCCCCCCGCAAGGGATGGAAATCCAAGCCCTGCCCTTCCCTCCCCTGAAGGTGCCTTTCGTTTCTCTTAGCCCGGGACTGACTCTCAGCCTCAAAGCTCCCTGCAGGGAAGGCCAGCCGTTGTTTTCCAGGCAGGCAGATCCTGCTAAGCGGCGGAAAAACAATCAATTCCAGGTGAGAAATAAACGAATGAAGTTAGACATCCTTTTCTCCTTTAGAAACTTCGGAAAAGTAAAGCAAAGTGCACACGTGTTCCTGTTAGCCACGCCCCCTCCCAGCATCCAAAGCGGCGGAAGAGGCAGGCTTCCAAAACGCAAGACGCGACCGCTCTAGGAGGCAAGAGGGCAAGAGAGCTCCAAGGGTCCGGCTGCTCTCTCTTCCCGCCCGGAAATCGGTTCCACGAAGAAGATCGTTCCGCCACTGCGAGCGTCCCCCTCCACCCCAGTTTGTCTAGGGCGCCGACGCACCTTCTGGGACCCTGAGGGCGTTTTCCGGGGGCCTCCTCCTCCTTCCCCCTGCCCCTGCTTTGAACCCCGCAGAGTTGGCTCCAGCGCCACCCACCGAAAAAAACCCTTCTCTGCTGTGCAGGCCCTTTGGAGAACAAAGAAAATAAAAATACATTGAAAATAAAAATAAAAGTTGAAAAAAAAAGGAAGGACTTTGCTTGTGCCTTAAGCAGAAACAAATAAGGGGTCTCCACCCTCCGCATCACACAAAACACCTCCCCCGCCAATTCGTCCTCTTTGAGAAATGGAAACGGAATCGGATGGAGCGGGAAGGGTCACCCAGCGGACATCCAGTCCAACCCCAACCTCCCATGTGCAGGAAACCCACAACTAAAGCGCCCCCCAGAGAAGCCCATAGCCCACCTCATGGCAAGGTTTGTTCGCAGGGGATATTGTCTTTGTGTTACCCTCTGAGGCCGAGAGAGTGTGACGTGCCCACAGTCACCCAGTGGGTTTCCATGGCCGAGCAGGGATTCCAACCCTGGGCTCCAGAGTCCTAGTCCAACGTCCAAACCACTCCCACGTGCTCGCTCTCATAACCTCCGCTGAAAGACCTCCCCTCAAGGATGGGGACGCCCGCTCTCTCTAACGCTCTCGCTAACAGCTCTTGCCCTTGTGATCACAAGCACCCTCCCTCATTTCGTGCCACTTCTCCATTGCACCTCTGCAGCAAACCCGATTCTCCAGGCCAGCTTCCCCAGGTAGACTGCCCCTGTTGGTGGAGGGCTTACCTCGCTGGACAAGGGCGGGGGAAGGCTACCTGTACACGGGTCCTTGTGTGGGTGTTGGAGCCTCGAGACCCCCTTGCCTTCCACCCGTCTTCCTTTCCACCCACCAAATGCTGCCCATTTTTCCAGGTAGACTTCTCCAGCTGCTGGAGGTTCCACCAGGTGATGAAAGCAGGGAGGATGAATTCCCCCTGCCCAGGCTGTGATTCTTAATTTCATCTCTGCACCAAATCTGATTTATATACGCCTGCAGCCCCTGATAGACTGCTCCTGCTTACTGAGTGTTACCCTGTTTCTCTGGGGTCCTGAGAAGGATGCCCAAATGACCAAATATTAACACAAAATTGGGGAAATCAGCTCAGAGCACTGCTCTAGCTTTACAAGAGGCAGGGTAACTAGCAGGACCTTTTGCTCTATGTCTACAGAGTCAAATCAGAGAGCCAAACAAATTCAGAATAAACCAATTAATATTTTATTGAAAAGTAAACAAATAAGACTACAATCACACACTAAATAAGAAATAGCAAATAGAAATTAATTCAGGAATAAGCAATACGACCTGATCTGTAGTCCTAAGCAACTGAAGACAATGAAACTTCCTGGGAAGCTTGCTATGCAAACTGGCAGCAAGACGAGGTGAAACTGGAAAAGCGGCTTCCTGAGCTATCAAAATCAGGGATTTTTATAACAAAGTTGTGCCTGTGACTCATGTCATAAACTTTGAGAACAAAGTTAACTTTGAAATGCACCAAAAGGCTTAGAAGTGGATCAAAACATATCAATCATGCAGTCCACAAGTGTCAATCAATGGACACTTTTATGGTGTTATTATCTATGGGCGTGAATCAGGTATCTTGTGAGATGAAAGGCCAGATCCTGAGCCACAGCCAAGCTTTGAAATGCCCGCCTAAGAGAGGGGAAGTTGGAATTCCCGTCATTAAACAGCTGCTTCCTTGTGCCTGTGTTTTTCTCAGGATCCTGGCAAATATAGCCAGGGTGCATAGAAAGGTCAAATTATTTGATATCACAAAGGGATATCTAGTGCTCAAAGTTCATGCCTACATCACAGTTACATGAGGATCCTCCTTCCAGGAAATGGGGGGTCAGGGCCACCTACATAGGGGGCCTAATATGGGACTTTAAGCCTTGAGACTCCCCTTTTGCCTTCCCTGCTTCTTCCTTTCCACCCTCAAAGTGCTGCCTGCTATTCCAGGTGAGCTTCTCTGGCTGCTGGAGGGTCCACCAAGGGAAGGGAAGAGGTGGATGAATTTCCCCCTAGTTAGTGGAAATTCTCCATCGCCTCCCGACGCTTGTTAATTTAACTTCCACACCAAATGTGATTTATATGCCAGTAGCCCAAGATAGACTGCTCCTGTGAAAGGAAGATCTACCTTGCTGGGAAGGGGTGAGTTCAGGCCATCTTTCCTAGGGGGTTCTCGTGAGGAACCTTGAGGCTTGGGACCCCTGCCTCTCCTGCCCCTCTTCTTCCTTTGCCCCCTCCAAGGGCTGACCGTAATTCCAGATAGACTTCTCCTACTGCTGGAGGCTCGACCAAGGGAATAGAGCAGGGTGGGTGAATCTCCTCCAAGCTTATGGAAAGTCTCCACCATCTCCGACCGCTTCTTAATTTCACTTTTTTTGCATGAAATCTAATTTGGATCTGCCACCAGCCTCAGGTAGACTGCTCCTCTTAATGGAGGATCCACCACGCAGGAAATGGGGGGGTCAGGGCCACCTATAAGGGGCCAGCCTCTGCCCTTGTCCTCCTCCTCCTCCCATCCTCCACACCATGCAAAACACACCTACCCAACATTCCCCTTCTCTGCAAGTGGAAACAGAATCCAATAGAGTTGGAAGGGGTCACCCAGTGGTCATCCAGTCCAACCCCAATCAGCCTTGCAGGAAACCCACCAACAAAGCATCCCCCAGAGAGGCCCATAGCCCATCTGTGCTTGGGGGTTTTCATGGGGATTTGTTCGGAGAGGGTCATCCCTTTAAGTGATCCTGGGGCTGAGAGAGTGTGACACACTCAAGGTTACCCAGTGGGTTTCCATGGGGGAGCAGGGATTTGAACCTGGACTCCAGAGTCCTAGTCTGATTCTTAAACTCACGCTGGCTTTCCCAAACTCTGCTTAAAGGCATCCCAAGGACAGGGACCCCGCAACCCACAGCCCACCCCAGCGCAGCTCTTCCTCCTCCAGGCGCAAGTAGGCTTCTCTGGCTGCTGGAGGCTCCGCCAAGACGGCTCCGTGGGGGACAATGGGCTCCCTAGACTCTGGCCCCCCTCCCTCCCTCCGCGCCCCCTCTTCCTTCCTCGCACCCCCTTCCAAATGCAGCGCCATATCAACATCATTAAGTGATATTGGTTCCTTTGGACTTTATTTATTTGTTATGAATTAAACCCTTGGGTCTCCTTTCCCACCTTTCAAAAACAGCCCCGAACAGGCGCCCTCCCACTTCTGATGGGCTGTAATGTCCTCCTCGTCCCCTGACTTGCCAGAGGTCTTTCTAGCAGCATCACCATTAGAACAAGTATTTTTGTGCTACACCAAGCTTTTGTATAGTCCATTAATGGCTCCATTTCCCTTCTCATCCTCTGTCCAGCTGGAAGTTTTTTTTCTTTCTAGCAGCATCAGCCTTTGGAAGAAAGTGAAGGAAGGGCAGAGAAAGATAGCCTTGCGGTGTTGGACTTTTTAGCTTTATTCAAAACCCTTCAGTTTTGGAGAAAAGTTTTGCAGAAACAAACTTTTTGTTTTTTCCCCCTTCTTCTTTCCATCTTATTATTTTGCCCCCTAGTACCCAAATTTTATACACACACACACACACACACACGTGTGTGTGTGTATGTGTTTATGTCTGTATCTCTATATGGAGATAAAATCCCATCATCCCCAGAGAAAAGACAAGGATGAAAAAAAGGAGGATCTTTCTATAGATATCTATGATGGGCTTTGGTGGCAAAAAGGACCTATTTTTCCCCAATGGGGCCCTTGAGGGGGAAATGATGGGTTTTAGTGGCCAAAAGAACTATTCTGCCCCCTGGTAGCCCCTAAAGAAAAGAATGATGGGTTTTAGTGGCCAATAGGACCTATTTCTCCCCCAGAGGGCCCCCAAAGAAAAGAATGATGGGTTTTAGTGGCCAAAAGGACTTATTTTGCTCCCCTAGGAGCTTCCAAAGGAAGGAATTATGGGTTTTAGT
>CAOKZL010003346.1:0-104668 GCA_948472985.1 Iguana delicatissima | reverse complement strand
AAAAGCAGGGGGACAGATTATGACAGAAGATTTTGACAGCAGCTGTTGATCTCTTCTATTTTAAGGCTGAAGTGAAGGGGAGAAGAAGAGAAGCATTTTTCACCAAAACAATAGCAAGTGCAAATAAGTTTCAATTTGGCCCATGTGTAACTCTAGTAGGACTTAGGCCATTTCCACATGGGCATATTGCCCACGCTAGAGCGACCTCTCCAGGAGGTCTTCTTCACCGGGGTCTGCGCTAGAGCAGTTAAAAAAAGTGAGGTTCTAGACCTCAAACTGCTCTAGCGCAGCCCCGAGGGTGGCGCTGTGAGTTTTATAAAAACCTCCTTCAAAAGTGGTTTTTATAAAACTTACCCACGCTGCCCCGTAGCAGCCCCCGGTCAAGAACTGCAGGGACGTGGTAGCGCGCCCCTGCAGATCTGCCTGGGGGCGGGCCTCTGGCTGGTGCGCTGTCCTAATTGGTGGAGCGCCGCCGGCCGCCATTTTGGGCGCCGCCGGGAGCCGCCGAACGCCGCCGAAATTCGGCGGCATTTGGAACGACGGATCCGCGCTCTTCGGAGGGACGGAGCAACCCGCACGTGGGTAAGCTCCGCCCCTGCGTGCGCGGCCCCATTTCCCCCCCCCCGTGAGGAAAGGGCCTATGAGTATGATGTTGTAGGAAACTGTGTATTCTAATAAGGGTCATGCAGGATAGTTGAGTGGATTTGTTTCTACAGTGCCTTAGAATCTGTCTCGCCTTCTTGATACTTTTGACAGATGTCATATCTCTCCAAGGAACAGCTGAGCCCTGCTGATAAGACTTATTGAAGAAAGCTTATAGAAGTTGCACAGAACCAAAGTAAATCAAAAGATTGGCTGCCTGCTGACATCCTCCTTAAGCATTTTTCTGAAATTCAATTTACTCCAAATGCTGTATGTACAGGAAGAAATGAGGTAGTGAATTTACATTTTCACTAGGGACATGTTCCAACTCTGTTTTGATGCTTTATAAAATGTCACACTTTGGCTTGAACTGATTCAGAGCCATTTCACTCCGTCTCAATTCCAAACAAGAACTGAGATTCAGAAACCCAGCATTTTGTGTCTCCCATGGACTATCATTAGAAATTGAAAAACAGAAAAAAAAGGTTGGAGAAAAGAATAGTTTTCTGGGTAACAGAAGAGCTGAGGAGCAAAGGAAAGATTAAATAACATTAAAGCAAGCCACAAAGAACAAAATGCAACAAAAACAATAAAACATAAAAAGATGAAATTGTGAGTTTAATCAAAGCCTCAATTCTGCCCCCAAACAGAGATTAGAAAGTTTCCTTTTGGACT
This sequence comes from Iguana delicatissima, assembly GCA_948472985.1. NCBI lineage: Eukaryota > Metazoa > Chordata > Lepidosauria > Squamata > Iguanidae > Iguana > Iguana delicatissima. The sequence continues at coordinate 103,351 of CAOKZL010003346.1, read as the reverse complement.
ACTCCTGCTTGGTGGATTTTAGGAGATATAGCACACATGAGTAACTTTTCTAAACACTACCCCCAGTTGAGCAGTTGGAGAACCTCTAGTAAAACGTATCCCCAGATTAAAAAGTTGACCAATCAGTCACTCAGACCTCTCTCTATTCTCTCCCAACTTCTGTGTTTTCACAATAGTAAAACCTAAAAGGCATTTTGGGGTTGGTAATTTCCCTCAACTTACTGAACAAAGGTTTATGTAGGATCCAGAACTGATCAGAAGGCGTTCAGACTTTGAGCTTTATCTGAACTTGATGAACAACCCTAATTTTCACATCTTGAACTGTGTGATACAAAAGATGACTAGGTGTGAAGAAGTCTTGCTGTCCTTTGCATGTTTTGCAAGAGAACTTTCCAGTATCTTTGATGTAAGAAATGGCATCTCTTGCAAGTTCTATACAAATACCTTGTCTTTGACCAATGGCAAGATAGACAGCTGGCACTATTCTTTATATCCAGCATCTTCCTCAGTGAACCCTGAAGGGCTGTACTCTACTATACTTCTAACTGGCTAAACACTATTCAGAAGAAGAGTTGGGCAGGATCAAATCAGAGGCTTACCTGGTCTAGCATCTTGTTTTCCACAGTGGCCAACCAGAGAGAGAAAGGGACAGGCAGGACATAAGAGCAACAGCTGTTTCACTGCATTTTTCTTCAGCAACAGGTCTCCAGAAGCATGCTGCCTGTAATCCCAGAGGTAGTATATGGCTATTACAATAAGTACCCGCTGATCTCCTGATCTTCCATGACAGGACTCATGAAACAGCTCAAACAACCTGACTACCGCTTACATCACTGATGTGTAACTAGTAACACTTCACTTAGACATCTGCCATAATAGAAGGACAGTAAATCCACAGTAAATAGGGATTATTAATCTGCTCTAGCACACTGTGCTGGTGAACTCTCTGAAAGCAAACCATGGTGATTCAAGAAGTTATTGAGTATTTTATTCCTGAAATAAGTCTACTGTTAACAGAGCTTAGGAATATTACATTTTTGGAGTAAAGCTTCCAGAATACTGCCTAAGGGATTCTGAGAATTGTAGTCCAAAAGGGATCATTTCCAACCTCTGCTATTGCACTATGAACAACTGTGTGTATGAGTCTTCAGGGAGAGGCAATTTGCTGTCCTCTACCTTTTTCATAGGCCAAAAAAAAAAGTCAATTTGGGGAGTACAGAAGAGTCAAGGGCCATAAAGACAGCTGTGAGGCCCATGCTCTGCCCAGCTCCATCAAACACCTTTCCAAGTGATGCTTTCTAGAATGAGATGTTCATCCTCTCTAAGAATCATATTCCACCTGGATGTCTCAGTTTCTACTATCAAGTATATGGTGACTAGTTATGATTAGTTTGGAGCTGAAAGAAAGGTATGCTGCATATACTCAGACACCTAGGTGTGCTTTTGTGCTTAGAAGCACAAACTCAGGATGCTTCCAGATGATGACCTTCTAGTGTTACCAGGTAAAATACTGCAGCTATTCCATCTTTTCTTCCCTAATGAATTTTATGGAAGGAAAGAAAGATGGAAGAAATTTGTAATGGGAGGGTTACAAGTTGAAGGCAAATATATCCGGACTCCTTGTGAAATTCTGTGATTGAGCTTCAGCAACTGCATGAGAACATCCCTGTCTGGAAACACTCTTTGTCATGGTTTATAGTTTGGAGATGAACAGAACCCCAGACTATGTTCAAACAGGGGGAAAATTCACATGTGCACACACCTACATGATTTACTTTTGGAAATGAGTCGACTGGAGCTGAACACATTTCGAAATGTAAAGCTGTTACTCCTCCCATATGGTTTATTTAGGTTCTCAGAGGATTTCTTTTCTTAAAGCATGAATAGTAGTGATGCTCATTATTCTTTCCAACATGCAAAAGGCACAAGAAAGTGAGAAAATGTGATTTTTCTGTGCAAAGTGTTTCTAAGAAAAATATACGAGGGAGGAAATGGTTGGGAGAAAAAACTCCCCAAGGAGAAAAGAAGAAATAAAACAAAAGTCTTTTTGAGATGGCTTGAAGCTCATGGAAATAGTCACATTCTTAGAGTCCAGAAAGGCTCCGTTGGTGAATGATGCTTGGCAAACTTGTGAACAAAGCTAGAGGCAAACTCCTCATTAAGACAAATTCATCTATGAACTTAAGGATTACAATCAGAAGAAAACCACTGGCTGTTAGCTGTTAAGATAACAATTAAAAAATTAAAAAAATTGAAGTAGAAAGTGGATACATTCTAAGCGCAGATCAATAAAAATACTGGATCCAATGGAAATGATGATACAGAGAGACACACATTCACAAATAACTCATTTCCACCTTAAGCTAGAACTTCACAAACTACTGTGACTGTGTCCTTTCTATTCAGTTTGCTTGGTTTTAAAGACTTGTTCTCATCATCACAACACCACAACAGCTCTCAGGAGAGAAAGAGTCCTTCTATTTGTACCTGTGGAAAAAAAATGTGCTATGTGGTCAACAAACATTTGGGGAAGGAAATGTTAAGATACAGAAGAGAACCCCATATTTCAATTTTGTGTTGCGGGGTTGCCATACCTCTTCTGATGGCATTTGTTTGTGCTAGAGGGCAGTTTTACTCTACAGTGGTTTGTGTAAAGCAGTAAACACATCCACTGTTTACAGTTTTATAATATGTAAATCTAAAAAAAAGGCATTGTACAAGTTGAATATTTTTTGTTGACTCGTTTCCTTGCAGTGTAAGTTTTCTACTTCTAGACTATGGAATGTTACATTAACAGTATAGTTATTCATATTGGTTTCAAATTTCATTACGGTTACTGAAGATTCATCATGGTTTCACACAGCACAGAGACACCAAACTAAACATCAGTACAGCCAGCATTAGATGTATTTTTTCTTTAGATACCAATAAGCAAAATACCCCATCCCCCCTAAAGATCCCATGAGAAAGGAGGCTCCAAAAAAGGAGGGAGGTTTCCGCTTGACTAGCCTGAAGGCATTGGGTACCACTGCTGAGAGGAGGGTGGTATGTATGTCTCCCAAAACTTTCCTGAAGGCAAAGCGTTTTTGTATCCTTTCAAAGAAGTTCTGTAGGTTGGGTCTGCTTCCATCTTCCCAGTATTTCTTAGAGAGTCCTAGAAACTTGAGGCGGTGCAATGTGGCTCCCAGCAAGACATCAGCCAAGGTGAAAACGCATCCACAAAGCCAGAGTTCGCACTTCTGCCCTGGAGAACAAAGCCAGAATCAAAACTATATATTAAAATGTTACATCCCATTTGGAAGCTGATACCAAATTTCCAACTAGTTCTTAATTGACTTATGTGTTGCCTAGGTTAAATAGGTTTCTCATATGGTGCCAATGGTGGTAACTTGGTCACCACTGACAGCTTAGGGAATGTATACATTTCGCTACATGACCGAATTTTGTTTTCCGCTCAATCTGACCCACAAGGGGAGGAAGCCAATAGCTCTGTTTATCTTGCTATGTGGTAGTCAGGAATCCAGGCTTAGATCGACTGATATATTAAGCTATCATAATTTATGATAGTTAGACTGCAATTAAAATTGGCTAGTCCATCAATGACTCTTAGGTGCTTTGTAGTATTTTGCATGAAAATAGCCCTAGCTGGCAAAAGGGCTTCCTTTTCCTGCTGCACAGCTTCTTCCCCTTCTGATCTTAGCAGAATTTGATGAATCTACTGTGAATGAACAAGCTACAGCTGTAAGATGGGTAGCAGACTTGGAAGACTGTGAAGCCATCCATCATGAAAATGTTCCTGGCCTTCAGTGGCAGCTCTAGTATGTATGGGTCAAAAGTCAGAGTATTCCTTAATCAAAAAAAGAAAGGGTACATTAAAAAAAAAGCCTGTGCTGGCTCTGATCCAGTTTGGGGCCACATGAGCTTACTGTAGAGCAGGGTTTCTTAAGCAGAGTACCCAGAACCCTAGAGTTCTGTGAGAGGTTGCTAAGGGTTCTCCAAGAGATTGTGACTGGAAAAAGAAACATTTTTTTCGGAGCTATAGGTATAGTAATGTTTATATAGGGGTTTCCTGAGATCTGAAAATTATTTCAAGGGTTCCTGCAGGGTAAAAAGTTGAGAAAGATGGGTGTAGAAGGGAGGAAAAGGATATGAAGTTTCACAACACATGTTTAATATATCATGTAGTTTGATTGTTTGTCTGTTAGCATATTTGATGCACAGACTTCAGCTTCCTAAGTCTGACTTGCATGTTATGGCTAGTGACTCCATCTGCTGAATTGGGGGCCCCATTTCCCAACTGTCTGTTGCTTCCATATACAGTCTTTGCTTCCATCTAAACAGAGGTAGCCAACCACAGAGAGTCTAGTGTTTACATTTTGTCCCACTTTTGGTGCTTTTCCACCTCCATGAACTGCATCTTCTACTTCTGCCAAAGCAGAAGAGACATCTGGCCACACCTACACCCTCTCCCCCCGCCCTGCAACTTTTGGGAACTTTTGCAGGGGAGATGTTGCACAGAAGAGAGTACACAGAGAATTGCACCTCCTGGAGGCTTCTGCAGATGCAATTCTCTCTTCTAAGCAAGGTTTTATTTTTTATAATGGAGATAGAGGGATTCAAGGGTCTATGCAGGCCAGATACATACATCTCCTCCTATCCTTGCCTTATATGTAAGATCTGGAGACTCTTTTCCTAACTCTAAGCACTTCTTGTGTCTCAGTCCATAATAATATTATTTAAATGTGAAGGAAAATATCCATTTGTATTGTACTGAGGTTTTTTTTACCTTGCATGTGCTGGAGATGTTTTGCCAAACTATTTTTTTTTAAAGAAAAGTTAATGAGTACAAGGTAGAGATGGCACACACATACACAGTCTTGTGCAGATTAGGTAAACTAAGCACATTTCTTACATGATTTTCATGATACATTTTGCTCAGTCAGGGACATCAAAATATTACTTCCATTGGACTGGAAACTTAGGTTAGGCTGCTAAAGAATTTGTCGGACACTGGCCAATTTCAAGTGCTGTAAGTACAGGGGCTAGAAGCTTTTCCAGGTTTAAAAGATAGCTGAAATTCTCAGGAACAACACACAATCCAGACGTGTGTGTGCTTCTTCAGAATTTTATTAGACACAACCCTCTCACTAACTGTAGAGAGAGTTTCCAATTATAGTAACATAAAGATGTCCATGACGTAGATTCAAAGCAAACTTTTAATTCTCTTGCACATACATTTTTGTGTATTCAATGTCACATCCTAAAATAGCTTCTGAGACCATAATTACACCCTCTCCCCCACATTGCAGCATATTACACTCATAATTACAGGTTGGCTGTCACTGTGATGTCTGTCATCTTGGCACTTCTGCATATAGCACTCCCAGGCATATTGTTTGTGAGACAATAGAAGTCATCCGAGCTGTACAAGCACTGATGACTTTGAAAGCCACATAGAAAGCCCTTGTGTGGGCCAGCCCTTGTGTGGGCCAGCCCTTGAATACCTTGACAGATACAGTTACTCGAAATGTCATGTTTGTACAGAGGAGGGCTAATCTTGAATAGCCACTGCCTCTTCTGGCAAAGATGCTGAAAACCTCTCTCCTGAGTTTTCTTTGCTGAGAGCAATGATTTATTTGGCTAATGTGTTTTTTCCAAAATCTCCAAGGACACTTCTTCTGGAGTGGGGGGAAGGTGGGAGTTAAAGCAGCTATGGTTTTTCAGCAGAAAAAAAATATGCAAGGAAAAAGAGTCAAGAAGCTTGTAAAAACCTCAAAGGAAACAACTCTCCCACTGCTGCCCTAACACTATACGGTTAATAATATTGAAGGTGATCTGGAAAATATTTTTTTTCTAGTAATCTTCAGGTATCTTTTTTTCACCTTGCTTTCAAAATATTCTCTTGTTACATTCAAGTCACTTGCCAGGCTCATATGAGTCTCCCCCACAATGAACCTGAACTCCCCTTCTCCTCTTCCTTTTTCCTGCCTCTCTAGATGTTTTTGAATCATCTTTTCTGACGTCATCATGTGCCTCTGTTTCCTCTTGCAAGTGAGTTAGCTGTCAAGCCCTGGGGCTCACTAGGACCTCTGTGAGATTAGAGGATAGATGCTGCCCTAAAGGTATTACGGCATCTTTGGCTGCAGTTGGCTCATGACACTGGCATGACACTGCAGCCACTGCTACTTTGATGTCATAGACAGTACTCAAAGCATTGGGCTTTGGCAGTATATGGGAGAAAGGGAGACTGATTTTGAGTTCCATGGGCAACTTTGGGAGCGCTTTGAGGCTTTTGAATCGTAATTTCGGGAGTGCTTTGAGGCTTTTGAATCTTGTGGGATAAAGATAATTTAAGCAATCTCATTTTTTTGGAAAAACAAGCAGAAAGAACTTACTACCTGTTAAGTAGGACAGCCAGAGATCAAATCAGTTGAATGCTTACCCAAGTTGCCTAGCCAAAAGATGCCCAAACAGTACACCTGTAATTTTATATCAAAATTTGAATTTATTTTGATGGAGGAAGGGACCAGTAATTGGACCAAAGATCAGCTTCTGTTACGCTTCAACCTCCCTGTGCTGTATAGTTCCTGCCCATACACCCTTCCATATCTTTCCTGTCCAAACCTCTTCAGCAATATCACTGCTTTCCACAGCAGGCTTAAGTATGCTCCTATGATACTGCCTTTGTCACTACATTGGTTAATCTGAGTATTGTCAAAATTGATTGGTAGAGGCTCTCCAGAGTTTCAGATGGTGGAAAATTCCACATGGAGGATACCAGGGAGCTGAACCTGGGACCTTCTGTGTATGAAGAATGTTTTTCTTAATTGAACTTTGAATGTCTTTAAATCCTGTTCCTGACTACTACTGCTCGCTTTCAGAAACCCACTCCCATGGGGAAACTATAGGACTACATTAAGGAGCAGGGAATGGAGGTGGTCCACTGACAGTGATGACCAGATATCTCATGTCCGATCTCCCTGGTGCTGCTATCTTAATTATGGCAGAAATACCCACAATGGATGCATTTTTCTGGCAAGGATCACAGAATTAAGATTCTGGGACCAGAAAACTGGCTTGCAAAGTTGCTCCATGTGGCCTTTCCCATCTTCATCAGCTGCTGCAACAGGCAGGCAAGCAACCAACAGCAGAAACTTTTAGGTCTGCTCGGAGGGACCATTGCTGCCACCCAGATTCACCCTCTTAGGGAAAAGAACTGGAACTGCTACTACCAGTTAATGCTCGTGGGTAAATTTAGACTGGGGATAAGCCCAGCTCTTTAGGACTAGCCAAGTGGAAGATAATTTATATTGTTTGTTAATAAAGTGGCAGCCCCTTCCCCAAATATAATGCCTGCCCTTTAAGTGCTTCTCCAGATGCAGCCACTTCTTGCTTCATTCTTCTGTAAGTCCCTTTACATGGTCATCTGTGGCAACCAGGTTGGCTTGTCCTGTCAAGGCAAGCTATACCCATAACAATATCATATTGTTCATGATAGCAATCATAGAAAGTCTACAACCAATGTGGTTTTTATCAAACATGCTTCTCATCACAGACCATAGATCCTCATCTAACAAAATCTACTGTAGCCTTACTTACCAGATAAACACAAGAGGTGACAACATACCTGGCAGACACATTTTGTCAATCAAACCAATAATCATCCAAAAAGCTATTCTCTAAAGATTACTGAAAACTATTTTGCTGAACATTCTGTAGTAATAAATTGTGTGACAAATCCTATGGGAATTTAATTTTGCCCCACAGAACAGGCAAGAGAGAAACTTGTGTGAGAGGACATTAACTGGAACAGGATAGATGCTTGGAACAACTACATCCACTCTCAGTGTTCAAAAGGTACTGTTACTGCTCAAAGAGAGGATCTAGAACGCTATCTACATCAACAAGGGGTTTTGGAAAGTTGCTTTTGTTTCTTACGGACTTCCAAAATACTATCTTGCATAAGGTTTGATTCTCAGCAGTCTTTCTCAGCAAGCCTGAACAATAATTTCTTCAGTAGCACAATGCATACCTTGATATTCAATTTTTCTCTTCTCCAGTTCAGCCTCAATCTGATCTAGCACCATTGCCAGTTCACCCAGGATCTTCTTCAAGTAGTTCACATTGTCATGCTCCAAGATCTTGGCCTAAATGAAAAGCAACAGAAGACAGATGATGGCATACTGTGGTTACAGGCCGCAGATGGGCAAATCAAGCCTTGCCTCTGCTACAAGTCTTACTTCTGCAACCCACTAGCAACCTACTCTTTCTCTACACTGCAATATGAAAGATAATAATACTTAGTTAACTCATAAACTTTTTGTAAGACAAAGGTTGGAGTCATCCTGGATTCCCCTGCCCACCTAGGCTGGATACATAGCTTTTGCTCCCTGATGTAAGCGGCTCCTTAGTCAAAGTGCCTGCTATTTTTTTCCAGCTTCATTTCTCTCTTGCCTTCCCAGGATACCACCTAAGTAAGCTTTTTCCCCTCTGCTTGCCTTCCCATCATATGGGACACAAGATGAAAGAGTGGATAGCTGCACTCTGCTGATATTTTGAAAGCCATCTGAATCTCAAGGTTGGGACTCACTCAGCATCTGAGGTTTGCTCCCTGCTCACAGCACAGGGAAGTTGCACAGAGAGTGAAATTGTGTACAATCAGACAGCAGTTCAATAATCACTTGAGTCACAATCACAGCTGAATGTGCTTCCTATTCACCTTGCCTTCTAGGAGAGCAAGCAGGATAGGAAGGAATGCCTATGTTACATCCAATTGCAGAGTACAGATAAGTGGACAATTCCAGCCTCTATTCTGCTCATTCTTCCAGTTGGCAGATGGGAGTGGGTGGGAATCCCTGCTATATTTGATTGTTGAGGATAGGTTTCCCGCCTCTGTTATAAGAATTACAAGTACATAAGAAATGGGATGCCATTTAAACAGTGAAGGTGCGAGACATACGTTAAGCGTGTTATTATTGTCATTGTTGTTCAAAAGGAAAAATAAATCTGCCAAGATTATATTTTCTAGATAAGGAAATTGATTAATCAAGAGTTTGAGGTAAAGAACAGATACTCTCTGCGTTCAATAGAATACTGTGAACTCTGATTCATGTCTGGAATTAGGGGGAAACTTCTTAGTTCCTGGAGCAAAATGGTCTGAACACTATAACTGCAAAATGATATCACAGGAAACAAAAGCAAACCTAATGCCAGGCAATGAGGAAGAGATGGTCCCTGGCAGTACATTAAGATTTTTAGAATACTGTTTCTTTATAAAAGAAGGCATCCTCGTATGTGCCTCAAAGTATCCAGAGCCAATGGTGAGCAAAGGCATAAGAGGTCTGAATATTGATTGACCAAATAGCCTACAGTGTCATGACATCTGAATTATAATTATCCAATTGCCTACAATATCTTACAGCTTCTTCTCTCCCACCTCGAATTCTACAGTTACTGTATGAGAGGTTCTTGTGGAGGCAAAAATCATCATCCAAGGCACTAGCCAGAATAATAGAGGGTATCTTGCAAGCACTCTCACTTATTTGCACTAATCTGGAAGAGCCCAGAGTTTCTCTCTATCATAATTTATCAGAATTGGATAAATTAGCAAACTTAGGCCCTTTCCGCATGTGGGAAAGGAACCGCGCAAAAACGGGACTCACTGGACTTCTTCAGCGTCTGGGTGAGTCCGTCGGGACAAGGAGCAGTGCGAGCTCATCGCTCCGCACTGCTCCGGCATCCAAAACAGTGGCTTCTGGTTGGTAGAGGCTCTCCACCAACTGGAGAAGCTCACCAGCCTAAAGCCCACCCCCAGCAGATCTGCAGGCATGCACTAATGCGCACCTGCAAATCTGCACCGGAGTGCAGCGATGGAGCAACATGGAGTCGCACGCTCCGTGCTTTTTAAAAACCTCTAAAAAGAGGTTTTAAAAAACACGCTGCATGACCAGTTCCGCTTGCTCCGGAGCGGACTGAGGTGCGGAACTGCAAAAAGTTTTCCGCCCCAGTCCACTCTACGGTGCAGAAGACCTCCGTCGGAGGTCGCTCTGCACGGTTTTAATAGCCCAGTGCGGAAAGGGCCTTAATAGCCCTTAAGGAAAGTATAACATCTGTCAAATTGCAGGCAATTTCAGAAATATTTGCTTCCCTTTCCTTACTCCCATGGTTTTTAAGGTAATTTGTATGAAAACAGCACACATCATAGACAGAAAGCTACAAAGTTTCAGGAGGATACAGGCAGGTACTAGAAAGGTACGATGCCCAAAGCTGAGTGACTGGCAATCACCTTGCAAAATGTGCTCTAGGATTAAAAGTTGGACTTATCAGTCACTCAGCCCTCCTCTACTCTACTCAGAGTGTTTTCCACAGAAAATACTGTCCCTTTTTTGGCAGCTGACAGTACCTTTTGAAGCCTGAATGAAGCTATGAGTGGGATATAGCTTTGGTTCTATTAGCTTAGCTGGGAAACCCCCTTTGTCCCAGAAAGACCTGAAATGGTCCACTTTTGTGCTAACTTCAAAGTTCAGCCAAATCTGATACACATTCTTAGCATTCAGCTCTGGCACAATTGATGTCAGCTGAACCTCTACTGTTATTTATGGAAATTTTCTGTAGTATCACAACCCTGATAAAATCACATTTTGTGAGGCATTCACAAGCCATTTCCACATGACAGGGCTCTGGTAAGTCGTTCCATTGCATGCCAGGAATGCTCCCCTTTGCACGTTGCCAGGTTGCTGTGGAGGGGAGCGCATTGGCCCCCCTCCTTCCCTGCCGCAGTGCAACTGGATACTTGCTATTGCTGCGCTGGGGAGGGAGGCATTACCAGTGCACTTCTGCCCTTCTGCACAGCCGGGAAGGGTGGCAGCACCACACAATGGTAGGTGTAAAATGGATTTTTTATGCTTTGCAAATACTGCGCGTGCCACTTGGGGGCAAGATGGCGCCAGACCAGCAATGACATTGTGCACAACCAGTCAACTGCTGCCATCCTGGCCCCACAGCAGTACAGTCCCCCTTGTGCGGAAAGGGCCTCAGTTTCATGCCACCCTCAAATGTTGCTTAAGATGCTATGAGTATCTCACCATGAGCTTCTTCTGTTTGGAAAGGTATGGCTCTGTTAGTTGTGGTTCTTCTTCATGGTCTAGCTTCATCAGGTCTGAGCTTGCATTAACTAAATGTCCTGTGAACAATGGGAAAAAAAGTGAGTTGCAGTAAGATCTGTGACATATCTTCTCCCCCAGTAGACAGACAACTGTGTTTAACAGTGGAGAGATTTTGTTTTAAAATGCCTTACCTGTCAGAGAAGTGGCCATGTTTATTTGAATTAAAGACACCAGTTGTTCAGCACCAGCAGGGAAAATTAAAAAGAAAAAGTAATAGAAGTGCCCACAGTGTCATTATGCGTCTATATCGTTGGCTTTGAAAACAAGGTCTCATTGCAGTAAGAGAACTTAACTTTTTTTTTTTATGACTAACTAGCAGAACTAGCAGTGGGAGACCCTTCCTCTGTTGAGGTGACATCAGTTGAGGGTAATTTGCCAGGAAAGCCATATGCTGGCAGTTGGATGCCCTTCCTTCCTTCCTTCCTTCCGTCCTTCCTTCCGTCCTTCCTTCCTTCCTTCCTTCCTTCCTTCCTTCCTTCCTTCCTTCCTTCCTTCTTCTACTTTTACCACTATTTTTTCTCTCTCTCCATGGCAGACTCCCATATGCCAGGCAGGTACATGCTGGAAGCAGATGAAACTATTGAATTTGCCTGATGCCAAAGGATGAAAACTTTTTATTTGGCCAAACCTCTCTAAAGTTTTCAAACCTCCTCATAAAAAGACCTTTTGGTACCATCGTCCCCTTTGTCCAAGTAGACTGACAGGCCCAGGACAAGGGCAGATCACTTTTACTAGAAGTTTAGATGGATCACTTAGAAAGAGCTTTGAAACTCAGCCAAAGGATGCATGGTTTAGACAAAAGAGAGGCAGGTTGCCGCTCCTGTGGAACAAGGTTTAGCTCCTAGCATCATCTCTAGTTAGGAGAGTCAGCATGGTATAGTAGTTTGAAGGCTGGGTCATGACTCTGGGGGACCAGATGTTGAATCTCCACGCAGCCATGGAAACCAACTGGGTGACCTTGGGCAAATCATGCTCTCTCAGCCTTAGAGGAAGGCAAGGGCAACACACACACCCTGAACAAATCTTGCCTAGAAAACCCAATGATAGGTTTGCCTTAGGCTCATGATATATCAGAAATGAGTTGAAGGCACACAACTACAACAGTCTCTAGGTAAATATCTCAGGTAGCAGGTCTAGAAAAGACTCCACCTGAGATTTTGGAGAATGAACAGTACTGTAAAAGGCACAATTACCAGACATAACACTGAGGCCTTATTCCTATGGTACATACAGAGGCCCCTGTACTTTTGTGAGGTTTTAGGGCACTGAAAGTGGAAAAAATGCAAATAACTCCACCACCACAATGACCCTCCCACTCCTTTGCCTTTTGAGCACTGGGACCAGAGGCAAGGGAATGAACGGGCAGCTTTGGAGGGGAGAAGGAAGGCTCACACAAACGTGCTCCCCCTTCATTCCCTTGCCTATTGCCTCAGGATGAGTTCTCAGTGCTGGGGCTGGAGGCAAGGGAAGAGGAGGGGGAGCTCTGGAGGGGAGAGGAAGGAGTACATGGGCCTCCCCACCCATTTCCTTGTCTTTTGTCCTTCTCTGCACCCAGCAAAACACAAGGGAATGGAAGAAAGGAGAATGGGACGGGGGAAGGCACACGTGCACCTCACCAACAATCAAATTTGTGAAGGTAAAACCAGTGAATGTGAAGGGAGGACTGCATTTTGCAGAAAAGAATGCCTCAGCCCAACTCTGCAGTTTTTCAGGAAACAATACATCAAAGCATTAAAAGAGCTACAATTTTAATTGTTTTAAGGCTGTTCTCTAGAGGGAGAGATTTCCAGAGGTCTTTTTATAAAATAAATAAATAAATAACAACAAAGGGGCTGCACTTTGCTCATTCCTATCTTAAAAGTTTGGGTCTGAATCCCTGTGTGTTGAACTATGCTCATAAGGCTGAATTAGAGCTGACCCTTCCTTTATTCTGGCAGGCTGCTCATCTTTGGCCATTTCCACACGGGCATATTGCCCACGCTAGAGCGACCTCTCCAGGAGGTCTTCTTCACCGGGGTCTGCGCTAGAGCAGTTTAAAAAAAGTGAGGTTCTACACCTCAAACTGCTCTAGCGCAGCCCCGGGGGTGGCGCTGTGAGTTTTATAAAAACCATCTTCAAAAGTGGTTTTTATAAAACTTACCCACGCTGCCCCGTAGCAGCCCCCGGTCAAGAACTGCAGAGAACCAGTAGCACTTCCCTGCAGATCTGCCCGGGGGCGGGCTTCCGGCTGGCGCGCTGTCCTAATTGGCAGAGTGCCGCCGGAAGCTGCCGGCCGCCATTTTGGGCGCCGCCAAGCGCCGCCAAAATTCGGCGGCGTTTGGAATGGCGGATCCACGCTCTTCAGAGGGATGGAGCAACCCGCTCGCGGGTAAGCTCCGCCCCTGCATGCGCGGCCTCCTTTCGCCCCCCCCCCCGTGAGGAAAGGGCCTTTAACAGCTATATAGCAAGTGGGTTCAACATGGGCCTGTCCATGCTGGAACAGTTGTACCCGTTGGGTTTGTGTGAAGCAGATGGATATGAACTTTATTTGTTATAGGTTTTACCCAAATTTTACTAAAATTTGCAGACTTCTTCATGAACAGGATGGAAAGATCCTGGAATTTTTTTTAGGAAAAAAAAACATGAGTGCAAACAAAAGTAAAACTGAGAGGTTTGTCTATTTTGTTATTATCACCTTTTGCCTATCATGTGAAATTTTGTCCTTTACATCTTCAGTTGAAATGGGAAGAGAAAGCAGCCAAAATTTCTCTCCTCAGGTTTTTTCATCAATTTTCTTCCTTTACCTGCTGTGGTGAGGAGGTCTCTATACTACCTGTAATTTCTGGATAACCTTCAAGTACAATCATGTGTAGAGTGCAATTGCAACAATCAGTCTGAGAGGTTGCCAGCATATGTCTGACAGTGTCCCATTCTAGACCAAAGAAAAGACCCAGTGTCAAGTAAATGGATTACTAAGATTCTTATTTTAAGGTTCAGGTGCGAATAAATTAAGCCAATAATAATTGGTATTTCATCCTCCTCCTGTCCTGACACAGCACTTCCCTTAAGTAATAATTTTTAATTCTCAGCTTCCTTGGCTCAGCAAAACCAACAAATGTGCTATAAATCAACCTCTTAGTTACCCTTTATTTCCTAGTACAGTGAAAGTGATCAAGGCCTTCACAGCTACCCTATAATTTCCTCCTTTCCTCCTGGGTGGATTTTATTGGGTAAGGCCAGAGGACACTGCTATTTTCCAATCTAGTCTGCCAAGTTCCATGATTCCACTTAGTAATTTTTTTAAAGACAAAATGGTTGCATCATTTTTAAAGATTGAAGCTTCATTGTGGGAGAACGCATTGGGCTACAGTAACAATGTCTCAGTTGAGTTCTTTCAGATTCTACAGTAAGAAAACTTCATGGTCTGGTCGTTTATTGAATCTTCTAGTCCCAGGTTCTAAAAAGTCCCAAACACAGAGCTGACTGGTAGGCTTACAAACAGATTCTATTAGCAGGGAAAAATCATCCACCCTTAGACTTGATGGAATTATACGCTCAGTTGGCTCCTAGTAGACTAGAAAGCAAAAGAAAAGTAGATGAAATTTACCCCAGAATAAAGGGCCAACGTTTGGAATGTAAGGTTTGAAAATGAACTTGTTAATGTTTAATGCAAAAAAATGAGAGATAAATCAACTGTAGCTAACATTAACAAGTGAAATATTTTGAGTCACTGAATTGTGTTAAATAGTTAACACTATTAGTTCCCAAAACAAACCATGGGATTTACTGTGATGTCCTCACAGGGGGTCCACAAAGGCATGAAGAAATGGTATTTTATAGTTAAAGAAGGAAGGAAGGAAGGCAGGCAGGCAGGCAGGCAGGCAGGCAGGCAGGAATATGGACGGACCTATATTGATATCAAAGAGCCAGAGTCTTTTGCCAGTGACATACATCATTTGAACAAATGTCATTACAATACCTCAAACCATTAAAAAGTTAAAAACTGATAGCAAAAAATGTACTCAGCACTTGTTACTTCTGCACATGGTGAGAATATACGAGTAAATGATGCTGAGTGGCTGAGTAAAGGCACATGACATTTCTTGCTGCCACACATAAGAGCCAGAAGCATCCTTGAATTGAATCTTGGTGGTTCATGGCAACAAAAGATATTTAAAGAGGGATCATGGTATATAAAAGGTTAAGAACCACTGACATACAGGATTTTAGTGTTGACTCCTAGGCCATTTCCGCGTTAGACTGTTATAGCTCTATTATTCCACTTTCAACATCCTATGGAATCCTGGGGCTTGCAGCTTAGGGAGGGGCCTCTGAGGGGGGTGATGTAGCCATTAACCCAGTTCAATTTAATTAGTTTCAAGCTCTGATAGTGAGTGGCTGTTAACCCACTCATTATCGAATTAATTAACCAATAACGAATTAATTTGTTAAGCCTCAGGTTGTTTCCGAATTTTGGTCTAGAGATATAAATACTCATGTACTTGTGCTATTAATAAGAGCTCAGGTAGGTTATAGTAGCTTGGTTGTGAGTTTTGATGGGGAGGAAGATGGCTGTAATGTCTGTTGTGGTGTGTATGATGGACTTAAGAAGCAAGTTAGCTTCTGACTCCTGCCAGAACATACTTCAACCTACCTCTGGTAGGTAAGGTCAAGAAAATGCTATTTTAGTGCAGAGGTATGCTGCAACTGTATAATAACCCAAAAGTCAGTGTTATCTCTGTGTTCTCACTGACTATCCTGTGACCCATTCCTAAAGCAACACGCTCACTGTGAACATATGGATCCTTACATAGCCAGCATAGCACTATCTATAGCACTATCTATAAACTGCAAACCCCAGGATTCCATAAGCTGATGAAAATGGAATAATAGCACTATAAAGGTCTAGTGCAGAAATGGCCAGAGTTACCAAAAATTTTAAATAATAATAATAAAAACAAAGACAAAACCCTAAAAGTGGAAGTGAGGAGAGACACTGAAAAATTTTAAGTTCGTGGAAGACTGAACATCACCGTGGACGGGGCAGAGAAAAACAGGCAGAGAAGGGGAATGGAAAGGTGCATTATGGAAGATAACGTATTTGACTAGAACCGTGAACAGGGGCATGCCACATTGTAAATGTTTGGCTACAAGTTCCACTTTAGGGCATTTGTCAAGGCACAATCAATGAACTTGAGAGGACAGGACATTATTGTGGTGGGCTCAATATATAACAGAACATGTTCTCCGTTCACCTTGCCGCTTAAGGTTTCAAGTTGTATTCTACTAGCTGAAATATACCAACTGTTGTCTGCATCCACAACTTACTCCCAAAAGCAGCTTCCTGGGGTTTTTTTTCACCCTTTTTCAAACCTCAGCAATCTTATCTGTGGTGTCTTAGAGATCTCCCTTTCCCATTTTCCCACCTTTGTTTGAATCTTCAGGAACCTTAGCAGCAGTGTCTTAGCCATCTTTTGTTTCCTTCTCTTTTTTCCTGCCTTAAATGAATTAGGAGCAGCATATCAGAAAGCCCTTTCTTGTTTCTATTAAAAATTATTTTACGAGTTATACCAGCCCTCCCCACACCTTTTTTGCTTTTAAGAAGCTCCCTGTAAGGAATTTTAGTACCAGTATGGCAAAATGGTTCAAAGGTTGGACTAGGACCCTGGGAGATCAGAATTCAAATCCCAGCTCAACCATGGAAACCCACTGGCTGAACTTGGGCTAGTCAACACTCTCTCAATCTCAAGGGAACGTGATAGCTAGTCACCTCTGAAGGAATCTTGCCAAGAAAACCCCATGATAAGATCACCCTAGGGTCACCAAAAGTCAGAAATGAAGGCACACAGCAACAAGAAAAAGATTTGAATTTAGAATCATTAGTCTTTTCCACGCGTTACCTTATCGCGGAGGTGTGGGGTGCCGTTCGCGCAAGCAGGTTGTTGCGCGAGGTGCTCTCTTCGCTGATCCTTCGTCACACAGCTGGCTTCCTGGTTGCACGACCATCGCGTGAGTGCCCCACCCCTTCCTTCCACAGTGCAGCCTGGGAGCTGTAGGCTGCACTGGGGGAGGAAGCGCGACCGTCCCGCTCGTCCGATGCACCGCAGGGCAGGTAAGTGCACAAGGGCCCCGGGAGCCTTGTGCGACTGCGCAGCATTTTTGGCTTGAAACCGAAAAGAAAAAAATGTGTGCGCGGTTCGCGTTAGGCTCGTGAGCATCACGTAAATGGGAGTGCGTAGTACGGACCGCCACTCCCATTTATGCGATGCTCAAGGGGCCCTCTCGCAAAAGAAACTGCGTGCAAAAAGGACCATTGAATCATAGAAAAGTAGAGTTGGAAGAGACCACAAGGGCCATCCAGTCCAACCACCTGCCATGCAGGAACACCCTCAAAGCACTCCTGACAGATGGCCATCCAGCCTCTGCTTAAAAACCTCCAAAGAAGGAGACTCCACTACACTCCGAGGCAGCATATTCCACTGCCGGACAGCCCTGACCATCAGGAAGTTCTTCCTGAGATTCAGGTGGAATCTCCTTTCTTGCAACTTGAATCCATTGCTCCTTGTCCTGGTCTCTGAAGCAGCAGAAAACAAGCCCTCTCCCTCTTCTACATGGCATCCCTTCAAACATTTAAACATGGCTATCATGTCCCCTCTTAACCTTCTCTTCTGCAGACTAAACATACCCAGCTCTCTAAGTCTATCCTCATAGGGCATGGCTTCCAGGCCCCTCGCCATTTTGGTCGCCCTCCTCTGGACTTGCTCCAGCTTGACCATGTCCTTCTTGAATTGGGGTGCCCAGAACTGGACACAGTATTCAAGATGAGGTCTAACCAAAGCAGAATAGAGTGGTACCAGTACCTCCCTTGATCTAGACACCATACTCCTGTTGATGCAGCCGAGAATTGCATTGGCTTTCTTGGCTGCTGCATCACACTGCTGATTTTGATTCGAATACTTCCAGTTACATGTAAATGCTGACTGTTTGGCTTTGAACACTCTGCCCACAGAATCATAAGGCTGGAAAATATCACAGAGCCATCTTGTCCAATTCCTTGCCATCCAAGAATACATTATTACAGTACTCCTAAAATGGAATCATGAAATTTTAGTGATCTCATATCATTTTGTTCATGGAGGCTGCTCTCCGTCTGTGATAGTTGGAATGATTTCCCATTAACAGTTCTGTAGACCAATCCAGGTCTGTTGTAACATGCCAAATTTCACGTTCTTACAGTGAATTATACAACTTATTCATGATCAGAAATAGACACAAATACAAAGTGGCTTTTTACAAAGAGGTGGTTAAGCATGGACAGCATAAGAGCCCTTATAAAGGACAACTTTCAGCTGGCTTCAATCCAAATAAGCAGTTACGTTTGCTCAGGTTGAAATTCTTGTAGTGATGAACATTATATACATCCTGTGGAGCTTCTCAGTAGCAAGCATTATTCAAGATAAGGGTATATTGAAAACAATATGCAAGAAGTAAATTTAAACCATCTGCATCTCCTTGAACCCCAGAAAACAGAAAGTGGGAGGACCCCATTTAATCCCATCCTACTGGTGGAATTAGCCACCAGACAGATCATACCATATATAGGAGATCCATTGTTGACTCTCTCTGCATCATTTTCTTTTCTTTTAAAAGCAATCATGAGGGCTGTTGATTTGGATCAGTGATTCTGGTGGATGGGGGGTGATACACTGCAATGCATATTCAAAAGTGGGGTGAGGGTTGTTTTAGTATTAACGATTACATTAGGAAATATACTTATATACCAAGTGAGTCTACTGAGTCTGTGTACCAACTGATTCTAATGCTCCATCTATCTCTTTATATGACACTGACCACAGTTCTTCAGGTTTTCACAAAGAAGTTTTTTCAGGCCCTTCTTAGAGACACTGAGGATTGAACCTGGAAACATTTGTATGGAAAGAATATGCTCTACCATTGAGCTGCCGATTCTTCCAGCCTACATTATGCAATCTGCAAATAACTAAAGGAAGATGCAGTTAGACTCAGCACGACATCATGAGATTCAGCATTTTACACAGTCAGCTATATATTGGATTGGAAAATAAGGTTCTTGTATATATTTGATTAAGTGGCCAGTTAGCACAATAGAATAGATAGGTATTTAACTGAAATACTTGGTAGCAGGAGTGAGGAAGGGACATAAATAACATAGGCAAAGATGAAGAAAAGCCAGAGTAATGTGTTGGAAAATGAACATAAGTTACTTTAAGCTTAGCTGAACTGATCACACATGAACCATCTGTCTCTCTCACTCTTGTTCTGCCCAGCTGGTTTTGGCAGCCTTTAAGCCTTAGTGATCTTTGTGTAAGTAATGCCAGTTCTGACCTGGAATGGCATCCGGCCATGGGTATCATTAACCCAGAGCTACATTATGTCCTGGGTTTTGTTTAATTGCTGCAAACAATAATTTAAAAAGGACTTGTCTGTTGGTGCAAAGACATTCACTATCCCCCCACCCAGTAATGGTCTAGTGAGTCTTACATAAGGTTCAGTACACAATCAGAAAGGCACAGTCCTCCAGTTGAAAGACCAGAGTCTATTGATAACTGGGTCTCTTTGAAGTCTTTCACTGATATGCCAATCGTCTAAGCCAACTTAGCATCACATAATAATGATACCTTGACTTCTGGGGGTCCCTTGGAGGACACCTTGATTCACTCCAAAATGCAAAGATTGGGGAAATTAGTGGAGCACTGGCAATAGCAAAGCAAGGGGCAGGGTAACCCATCAGAATCTTTTACCCAGTTTTGACGGAGTCAAACCAAGTGAAAAGCCAGACAAACGTATCAATAACTGGATTTTACTAATAAATGTACTCTCACATACTAACGCACTCACTCACATACACAAGGCCTATGGAAAAGGGAAAGAGGTGAAAATTGATAGGGGATTCAGTGGAGAAGACGTAATGGCGGTGATACTGCACCTATCCTGAAGTCTTCAGTCCAGGAAGCGGCGAGAAGAGTGGAGCTCAGTGAAGAGAAGTGGCTGAGGGGATCACTTGTCTAACAAGAGTTTACATCTGCTAGCGTGGCAGGGAGTTCTCCGAAGAGACCCTCAAAAACTAGGACTACTTATAGGGCAGAACATACCTCAAGGGCAGGCCCTCTCCTGGGAGGAACAATAGCCAAAACAAAGGGATGAATGCCATGAAATAGCATGATTGGCTTATGCAGATCCAGTGCAGGGTTTACTAATGACGGAGTTGTTCAACCTGAGGAAAACCCAATAATCCACTCAGGTTGGCTGAAAACCTTTTGTTCGTGTGGATGTGTTTAGCCTGACATCCTCTAGGGGAATGTGACTGGGGATTTTCCTGGCCTGATCTATTTTCGGTCGTTCGACCTCTTTGTCTATGTACCCACTCAGGCAACCTCTCTGGCATGGTGGACATATTTAATATCAAATTTATATTCCCCGGGATAGTGTATGCCAGTGACGTAACAATAACACCAACTACTACAAACACAATCGTGACTTCCGTAAGATTAGCATCATTCATATGTTCATCCACAATGGAAAAGAAGACTTTGGAAAAGATAAAAGAAGCAGATGCCACAAAGATAGACATCTGCTTCAGAAGTTAGGCTGCTGAAGAGAGAGGAGGTAGCACTTTGCTGTCTGCTAGGTAAGTGTTACGGTGCTGCTTAAAATGCAACAACAAACACCAAGACCAGGGCAGATTTGTGTTTTTCTATGCACAAGAAAGCAAGGTTTGCCAGGTTGCAACCTTGAATGTCTAATAAGGTCAGGCAACTCCCTCTTTCCTTGCTGTGATTCTCCTGTCCTTTCATTCACACTACTTATTTCCTCTAGCAAGCAGTACCCCCAATGTTGCAAACATGTTGAAGAAACGGATTGCTGGTGGACCAAATAACCAGATGAGCGAGAGAAGCCAAGGGTTCCTGGTCACTCATTTATATGTGGGATTTACAAAGGCCTCCAGATTTTAACATGATAGTTTTTATAAGTCAAAAATTTCAGAGAAATGGATTATTTAAATAAGAAGAATACAATTAGAGTCCTTGAAACAGTGGGGCATTATTGATAATAACTGATAAAAACTAGGACCTTCATCTTAAATTACTAGCTGACAATCTTCCCACTCCCTTGTGAAATCTGGAGTAGCATACCTGTATTCAGCCCAAGAAATGTAGCAGCTCATGGTATTCTTTGTCAACCGTAAGCCGTCCAAATTTCCCATATCCCATATTCCCATATTAGCCTCTGTTGCAGCAGAGCAATTGCCACCATATACTGAAATGGTCTGAAGGGATCATATACTATATATTCCAGAACAAAGTTCAGAAAATCCTGTTTGGGGTGAGAACTCCTAAAATAGCACATCCAAAAGTTACAGTCCTGAATAGTAATTTTTCCAAGCTCTGATTTCCAGAGGACTGACTTAATTCTTCTGACCCAAAGTGATCCTCTGTTGTGTTTTCTAGGCAGGGACGATGAATGGCCTATTGTAGACATGTCCAGAATAGGCTACGACACTGAAGCGGGCTGCCCAGTGCCCTGCCCACTCCTCAGAAAACATTTCCCCAAGGACATGTGTTGCGGAATTTAGAACATAGGAACTATATTGAGTCAGTTTGAAGGTCCATCTACTTTTTCATTCCGACACGTTTCCCATAGTGAACAAGCAGAGGCATTTGTCTAGTCCACAATCAGAGTATAAAGCCAATAGCTGTCCTCTGCTGCCTTTTTTAAAAAAGCAATGAGTATTCAGTAGTATGTTGCCTCTGATAATAGATGCACATAGTCATCAAGGCCAAATAGAGTTTAGTTATTGAGTTACAGTGTGCCCTCTGTGGGCATGATCTCCACACACACAAATGCAAGGTCGTGCAAAGCCTCGTATCTCATTATCATCAATAGATGCACTGTGCATGCATCCATTGGCAATAATGGGATGGAGTATTTGTGTGTGTGTTTTATGTGAGGGTTCCTGGGGTGGAACAGAAACCACACAGTATATATTTTCTATATATTTTAATTATTAAAATATATAAAAAATTATTAAAATTATTAAAATCTACTGTATACCTCCTTGATGACTTTTGGGAAGAAATGATATCTTGTTAATATTATTTTGTTCTTATATGATATTTTTATATTTTGTGTTATATTACATATTATTATTGTATTGTTATAGAATGGATGAATAAAAACGTGGTGCATCCATGCCTCCTTCAGGATGCCCTATCTGCTCTTTCAGGGCCACACAACCATTTCTGTGTGCAGAGAACAGCAAAGAAGAGCAGTCTGGGTGACATAACAGTGAGAAAAAGTATTCCCCAAAAAATATTCTTTAGGGATTTAGTGGTATTACAAGCTTAGCCCGTTTTTAAAATGCCAAGTCAAGTTTAAAAAAAACAACAGCAGCAGAACAGAGCCCACAGCTTCACAGTTGTAAACTGAGCAGTTGGATCTGGTGTTAACTCGGAGACACTGAAGTGCAAGACTTTGTGGTATTACTGTGACAAAGTCACTGTCCAGATTAGAACTGCATTTTGAGAAATGTCCTTGAAGCAGAGTTATATTAGACCTTGCCAATGTTTCACAAATGCTTGTAGGTCAACAACCGAGTCTGATGTCAATTTGTCCTGTCTCTGAAACCTAATCTACATCGAGGAGGGTTACCTCCATGCAGGCTGGAAGATTTTGAAATAAAAACTGGATGAAGAAGGTCTGATTTTCTTACACCCATGCATAATAGTTCCAATCCAGATTAGGGTTGCAAACTCTTATTCAAACGAAAAAATAAAAGAAGGAATTCTAAGCTACATGCTAGATATTTAATGTAGTGTGGAGCTGAAGTTCCTTCCCTCCCACCCACCCACTCACCCACCCACCCTCTGTCCATCTGAGACAGCTAAAGGCCCTTTCCACACGCAGGGGCTGGAAACGGGGCAGCGCATGTGGAAACGGAGCTTACCTGGATCCGGGTAGCTCTGTCGCCGCGGGGAACAGTGCGTGTTCGCCGCTCCACACGGTAGCGGCGTCCGGCAGCATCCAGCGGCGCTCTAAATGGCGGCTGGCGGCTTCCGGCGGCTCTCTGCCAATCGGAGGAGCACGCCAGCCGGAAGCCCACCCCCCGGCAGCTCTGCAGGCACGTGCTTGCGCGCACCTGCAATTCTACACAGGGTGCTGCGACGGTTTAGCGCGCTCGCGTTTTTTAAAAACCACATGAAATGTGGTTTTTAAAAAACATGCCACGCCACCCCTTGCAGCCGCGCGAGGGCAATTTGAGGTGTGGAACCTCAAAATTAATAACCGCCCTTGCGCACACTACGGTGTGGACGACCTCTGGTTGAGGTCGTCCTACACCATATTTTTTCCCCCGTGTGGAAAGGGCCTCAGTCTCCCAAACCCAACGCCTGTTTCAGAAATAGAGCACAATCCATGAGAAAGTTATAAATTTACATTGAATTACAGCTTCCTATTCTTTCCAGCTGCAATGCGCATTGTCCATGCTGACTGGGGGTGACGGATGATGTAAACCAATACATCTGGGAGGGTGCTAGGTGGGGAAGAATGTTTTGGAAGTAGATTCATACCTAAAAAGGACATTTCCATAGCACATTGCTATATTCAGTGTCATGGAGCCAGGAACATTAGATTTAAATATTAATTTGTAAAGGTTAGCCATTAGAAATTGAGAGAGCAATTTATTCTCATTGCTGCTAATAAGTGAAATCATTTAATTTGTTACATTACCATAATATGTTCCATTGCTAAACATTTTAGGTTTCAAACAGATTATAGGATTTACAAAGGCTGACACATATCTCATCACCATTGTCTACATTGTCTACAATCACATTTTGTTACTGTCCCCTTCAAAAGTGCTTTTTCTTTTATTTGAAAGTTGTTTTTCCTGAGATGAGTTACAAAGATTGTTTCCTGGGGATAGTGGGAGTCCAGTGGCAGAGTTTGGAGTGTGTGGACGGGGGGTGGGAGTGGGTGGGGCTATGGAGTGAGGGGCATGGCCACTGTGTGTGAGGGTGTGGCTATGGTGCAGGGGGGCATGGCCAGGGCACGCAGGATGTGGCTACAGGCCGGGATGCCGCAAAAACATTGCTGCTCAGGGCAAACCATCTCCCTGTCCCTACGCAACTGTGGGAGTCCAACATTTCTGGAAACTGTCAGATAAGAATAAGGTCTCTTAAAGTATGAGATCTCATTGCTCATCTTACAACTTGTCTGATAAAGTTTGTCACTGACCTTCACCACTACATACATTTTTCAAATGCCTGGCTTGTTAAAGATTAACAAGGAATGATGTTAATGGTTAGTATGGAATGATTTATTTATTTCAGTTAAAGACCACTGACTGATGATCAATGTTGTAATAAGTCGCTGGCTATAAAGATCACTAAGTGAATCAAAGACAAAGAATTTTTAGTCAGAAATTTTCTGAGAGCCTCTGCAAATATACAAAACATTTTTCTACACAACTGAATCACTGCACCCTTCTGTGTACCTGGTCAAATCTAGAAGCACTGTTTTACTGCATCTGGAAGAAAAAGATATTCCCCCCACCCCAAGAAATTCTAATGATTCAAAATAATTAATTTATTTCAGTGTAAGATTAACTTCAGTTTCAATCAGGAAATTTACAGAGTTCAGTCATGTTAGAGGAAAATCCAATAATAACTGAATGAATTAATTAATGTTTTTTTCCAACCTCTGGGTAGAACTTCTTCCTTCTTCAGAGAATCTGAGCAATATTTCTCAAACTATAGGTATACCCCAATACCTAAAGGGACATTAATTCAGACCTGAGGAAATATTCTTTCACCTATCTATAGTCATGAAGAAGAAAGCTCTATTGCAGCTGAAAGGTGATCTCATTTGGGGGTTTTGCATAATGAGGAAGAAACAAGCACATGTTGTACTTCCTATTCTATCTTGCTGAAGGGCATAATTATTACGTGTGAATCTTTATTTTAGCCAGTGATTGACAATGACCGATAGTATTAGAGCCTTAGAGATTTAAACTGCAAAGTTACCCATTGGCTCTGCATAGTACATAGTACTGACTTTGATATGCAGGTGGAGCCCTAAAGCATTCTCTTCAAGAGCTTTTCTGTACATTTCAGTAGATGTGGAAGCCCCTTGTCTAAGCTACTTTTTCTTTCAGGCTGCAATTCATCCTATAACCATCAACCAGAATTAAGCCCTATTGAACAGAATGATACTGATACAGGAGACCTTCCCACATTAAGACTGCTCTCATGTAGCACACAGCCAGGCTTTGAACTAGAGCATCCTAAATATCCCAGCTGAGTGTAGTTTCAGTGAAGATCAGAGATCATTTATTTTCCTAGGATTTATTTTTTTACAAACCTGCTTTTCACACTTTTTGTCTGGAGCAAGGGTGACAGTCAAATTCAAGATTCAAAGCTGTGTGCACAACCATGCTTATGTCCATGCCCTAAATTTATATCTAAGACAACTCAGCCTCACACCTTCCTATACTATCCAATATGCCGCCATTATGTGTAGAAGCATTGTACACCCATCAATAACAATCCCAGAATTAGGTCATAAAGATGGCATTCGTTAACAACACACCTTCCAACATTTCACAGATTAAAACCAGGACACCTGCTGCCAAGCAACATCAGAATACAGTCAAAATGGCAAAAATTATCAAGAGAGGCTCTGGCAATTTGCTTTTGGCAGATCCTAATGGATTTCATCACTTCCTCTCCTCTCCCCACAGCTGTGTTAACTGAGTGCAAATTACTTTTGTACTTTGAACTCAATTTGCAGCAACTGCAGTAAGATGAGGATAAAGGGGGAAGGTGTGAGGGAAACTGGAACATTTTTAAAGCAGCTGGAAAAATGGGATGCCAAAGGAGTAACAAGGACTGTCCCTGCCAGAGCAGGACAATGGCCCTTTCCGCACAAGGCTGGTGAATCAGTTTGTGCCATTTCTTACCAGATTTTCTGGGCTCGAAACAAGGCGGACTTTCCCTCATTTCCTTCCGCACAGCTACTGCATATGTTCCATTCTGATTCGGAGGAGTGTGAGTTCATGAATCCACACTGCCTCTGCTGTGGCCACTCCTGCTACTCCCCTCACCCCGCCCCGTCGGCTGTGATTGGCCTTTTTTTTTTGCATGGTTTAGTACGTCATTGTGTACGTGTGCACGTGCGTAAGTCCATACTACCCCCTGGCCCCTCCCATGAGCCCTCCCCTGACCACCAGTTCTCATTGGTGTCTGCACCACTGTGAAAGTACGAATCGGATTGATCTGAAAAATTGGGAAACCAATTTCTTCCGGTTTTCAAATAGCGCGCTTTACCACCACGGGGGCGCATTTAGTTGGAATTACGTGCGGAACGAAGGTAAATAAACCGAACCTAGTCTGCTCCAACGTGCAGAAGACCTCCATGGCAAGACGCACTGGCCCGCCTTAATAACCGCATGCAGAAAGGGCTAATGAGAAGCTAGGTAATAAGACTGCCATAATGTGGCCAGAAAACATAGGGCATATCTATACCAAAAACCTAGAATAATGTAACTGTCATGCTGCTTTCAAAAAATTCCCAAGAGTTCTCAGAAATTTCTAATTCCTTTCATAGCCACAGCAGTCCCCAGAGCAATTTGATACTAGTTTAACTGCCATGGCTGCACCCTTGACATCCTAGAATTTGTAGCTTTGAGAAGCACTAGAGCTCTTTGACAGGAAATACCTCACAGGTTGCAAATCCCAGGACAGAGTCATGGCAGTGAAAGAGATCTAAAAGTGCTGTAACTTTGCAGTATAAAGAGATGTTACCTTTGCTGCCCCTCCATTTTTGAGTTACTCTTCTGGTTATTCAGAATTTGGATTCCTCAATCTGTAACTGCCTCTGGGTAATTATAAGAGCTCCAGACAGTCATAAAGATGCATCTTAAATGCTGAGTGCTCAGGCTGTGGGTAAATAGTTTAATTATATCAACTATACAAGGCTTCTCGCCAGATCCCACAAGACTAATATTTGCTCTACTCCTACACTTCTTGCATATAGGAAACAGCATGTGCACAACGTCACAACTGCCAGCTGCGTATGTATTTATTAGAAAGAATGACACACTTTATGCAGCAACGCACATAGTGCCGTTACATCAGTGTTTCCTGCAGCAGATACCACACATAAACTACAATTGGTGAATGCATGCTCTTAAACCTCTGTGTAGATGCACCTGGAAGCCCTTATTGTGATATAAAAAAGCTGTGCTTGCTGTGGAAAACACTGTTGTGTCCACCATGAATAGGATTAGAGTGAAGCAGCATGTACACACTAGGAAGTGGCCACCAGGGGTTTCCTACAATATTTTTGTATCCTGAAAGAGATAGGAGTGTCTTCGTTATGTTCCAAATTGGACAATTTCCCATAGAGAGATGATATTCTCATATAAAGTTTTTCTGAAGTGGCTCTTAAAAGATGATCTATTACAGTGTTCCCCAACTTGTTGCTGATTGTTTCTAGATTACAACTCCCATCAGGACCAGCCAGCATATTTAATGGATAGAGATTATGGGAGTTGCAGTCCAAAGCAGCTAGTAGTGGCAGATGGCTCCTATGTCAGTGGGATGTTGACTCTGCTGAACTTTAAAGGAATTATCCAGAGTGCATGTTGAGTAGCTGCTTTAAAGTTCAGATTAAAACCCAAAGCAGATTTACCACCCTGATATGGCTTGCTGACAGTGAAGCCACTGACCGTCACTGGAAGCATCTAGAGGGTACCCAGTTGAGATAGATGGATCTATTATGTTTTTATCTTGCCTTTCCTTCAGGGGTCTTCAGGTGACATGAGCAGTCCACCTCTATTCTCATCACAAGCCTGTGAAGTGCTCTAGGCTGGGAGACAGTGAGTAACGTAAGATCATCCTGTAAGTTTTTTGGCTGATGCACCAGTCTATTTCCTGTCTGTGCCATGGTCACACATATTCATCCATAAGCATACCACTCCATTTCCCCAGTTAATGCAACGCTGTTTCCTAGTTATTAATATAAAAACCTACATGCCAATTCTCTCTTAAATGCACTTTTATATATTTTTAATCTATTTTCTCAAAATTTAGAAATGCAATTTGCTTGCAAACAGATAAAATGCATTCCATCTCATAGCTATGTAACCAAATCTATTTTATTCTAAAATAAGCATTTTGATATTCATTTTTTGGTACATTTTTTAGCTGAGAACGACACTGCAAAATTTTGAAAAGTGCAAAATCTGAAGGGAGTCTAAACTTCACAGTAATCTGGGAAGTGTATATCATGTCAGTTTTGTATTGGAATTGATAGAAAAATTGGGAATTTTAGAACCTTTCAAGAGAAAACACTTCAGCAGACAGTAAAGAAAGAACTGGAGTGGAGGACTTGACTCTTTACCGTCTCTCATTTCCTAGTTCTAAACTACTTCTCCCAAGTTGCTTCCTATATTTGGGCATTCAAAGTAAAATAAAACCTACTTAGCCTAAATTGTTGCACAGAGCTCTGGTTTGCAGCTTAGGAAGGTTCTACTTCTGAGAAAACATGTATGAAATTGGGCCCTTTCCGCAGCTTACCTTTTTTCGGCACTGGGGTGTGGGGATCGCGTGACCAGCCTCCAGCGAGAGGCTCTCACGTACGTTCCTGGTACTTCAGCTCTGCACGAACTCTGCTCTACCTCTTGAGCAGGTAGTGCGAGAGCCCCATCTCTTCCTTCTGCAGCACAGCCTGGGAATTTTCCAGACTGCGCTGGGGCAGGAAGTATGACCGCTGTGGCTCTGGAGGCTCCACACGCATGGCAAGTGTGCGTGGGACTCTGGAGTAATGCGCAATCGAGCACCATTTTCAGCTGAAAGCCAAAAATGAAAAAGTGTGCCGCCCTACCCTGGAGCGTTGCACAATTGTGAGTGTGTCGTGCAGATCACTCCTCACAATCGCACGACGCTTCAGGCGCCATTTGCATGGCAAATACCGTGCGTAAAGGGCCTTGGTCTGTGCTTTGTGTGGGGGATAGAGAAGTGCAAGATTGGTAAGAATAAAATCTGGCCGTGTCCACTTTGCTTTGGTCCCGCTCTGTACGCTTAGTACCATCCACTGCTCCCACCCTTGGACCCTTTTCAAATAATATTTCAAAAGTCAAAGTGGAAAATGTTCTCCACCCATTCTCTAAGTTTAGACCCCACCTGAATCATACAACTACAAACAGCAGTCTGATGGCTCCTTCATTGGCAGAAACATGGAGGTTGTGGTTGTGAAGCAAGCCCCTGATTATCAGTTAAACCTACAGTATTTATTATGTCAGGATACACAACCACACAAGAAAGGGTGGCAATGTGGTAACGATTCTGGATTTGCAACAATGAGCAGCTGCACACTAAGTCTATTTCCATCCATGATAAGAAGCCTTGAGAAGTGGTGTTTGTTTGTTTGTGAGTCACCGTTGTCCTGCTGTTTGGTTATGCACAGTGAGTACTGGAGAAGAGGTAAAGGCAAGCAAGGGAAGGGAAGAAAGAAACATGGGTGATGTCATTCCTTCCACTCTGGTCCATATCAACTGTGTGGATCGCTTCTAGGGCTGACCCAGTCTGAAACTGCCCATATGTTTGGACTCTGGGAACTGGAATTGCTGTGACAGTACTTGCTATTTTTTCCCTGGAAAGGGGAATTGCACTGCAACATGACACTGTATCTTGTTGTTGTGTGCCTTCAAGTTCAAAGGACCATATTCTCCCTTATGAACTAATCCAGGCTTTGAGATCTGCTGGGGAGGCCCTTCTCTCTGCCTCACCACCCTCACAGGTATATTTGGTGGGAACGCAGGAAAAGGTCTTCTCAGTGGCTGCCCCCAGGCTCTAGAACTCCCTTCCTAGAGAAGTCAGATTGGCACTCTCCCTTCATTCTCTCCACAATCAGGTAAAGACTTTTTTCTTCTTACAGGCATTCGATGTATGAATATATGTAGCCTGTCTGATAGAATGTGCTGGATATTGTTAATTTTGTTGTTGACAGGTGAGTTTTTAATCATGTATTTTAACATTGTTTTAATTCTTTTTGATTGTTAATTAAACTTCCATATTTTAACTTCCGTATTCTGTGGATTTTAACTATGGCCCTTTCCACACGGGGTAAATAACACGGCATAGCACGACCTCGACCGGAGGTCGTCTACACCTTGGAGTGCGCAGGGTCGGTTTAAAATTTGAGGTTCCACACCTCAAACTGCCCTGACACAGCCGTAAGGGATGGCGCCACGTGTTTTAAAAACCACATTTCATGTGGTTTTTATTAAACACGAGCGTTCTATCCTGTTGCAGTGTGCCGTGTAGATTTGCAGGCGCGTGCAAGCGCGTGCCTGCAGAGCTGCCAGGGGGTGGGCTTCCGGCTGGCGAGCTTCTCCGGTTGGCGGAGAGCCTCCGGAAGCTGGAAGCCGCCATTTTGGGCGCTGCTGGACACCACCGGACACCACTGGAGTGTGGAGTGGAGAATGCGCGCTGCTCCTTGCGGCGACGGAGTTACCCGGATTCAGGTAAGTTCTGTTTCTGCGTGTGCTGCCCCATTTCTCCCCCCGCATGTGAAAAGGGCCTATGTCTTTTTAATTGTTGTAAGCCACTTTGAGGCCTAACCTGGGAAAAAAGTGGGGTATAAATAAAGATGATGCTGATGATCATCATCATCATCATTGAATCATCATCATCATCCAAGTTGTTTCCAACTTATGGCAACCCTAAGGCAACCTTATTATGGGGTTTTCTTGGCGAGATTTGTTCAAAGGGGGCTCGTCTTTATTTTCCTCTGAGGCTGACAGAGTATGACTTATGCAAGGTCACTCAGAGGATTTCCATGTGTGAACAGGGATTTTAACTCTGTTCTCCAGAGTCATAGTCCAGTGATCAAACCACTACACCATGCTGGCTTTATACCATATTTACTCCACAACAAAACTATCTTTATGCTGATGTGAAACTGTTTTTACACTAATTCAGACCATTAATTCGTCTCATCCAGTATTACTTGTTCTGATTAGAGTGTCCATTTCTGCATTGACCAAACAATGTGACATGTGAGCAAAACATTAACATACAGACACCTCTCCCGGTCAGAAAAACTGCACACCTGTTGTGAGACCAAATTGTTTAGACTTCCACTTTTGTGGAAAAATTTTTGCAAGGAATTCCCAAGAGTTTGTCCTGAAACCACATTCCTTGAGCTACCATTTTTTCCTGACAGAACTCAGGGCATCCTCAGCTCAGGGCCACCTGGTGCCTAACTATATAGTGATGAGTGTTGAGGACAGGCCACTGTCTTGGCAACTGTTCCAGTTTCAGCCCTTTCTATCTGTTGTCCATCACTTCCATTTTCTTATGTCGCTTATTTTGTAACCATTTTGTCTTATTTGATATGGCGACGTTGAACAAGTTTAATCAGTCAAAAATGTGAGTTGTTTAAGATGATTCTTTAATGCTAGACAGTGCTACTGAACTGGCCACTTACTGCGGATCTCAGCTGTAGCATACTTTGGAATCATGGAGTCCGTGGTGAGTTCTGGATGGAGAATGCATCCGTGTGTATAGGCATCCATGGGCAAGGAATCCAGGAGCTCTCTGTACTGCATCACTCTGGAATGGAGGAGGCTTCCTGCTTCGGGAATCAACTGAGTAACGTGTTCTGAAACATAACAAGAAAAACAAAACTTAAAGCAATCTGTTGCCCTATATTCAATACTTTTAAAAAGCCCACTTTGTGTAGTCTCAACAAGTTACACAAATTAAATTCAGTTCTTGTAATTACTTAGGCAGAATGGATTTTTTGCTTCCAGAATTGTAGATGTCAAATAACTGTGTATTTTGGCAATGGCAGAGGTAGTATTAGTGGAGTATATGGGCAGCACAGAGACTGGCCAATAAAGTCATGGGGTTGAGTCCCATATGGAAAGTCTTTATGCTTGGGGATGAAAACCTCTGGCCTGTGGGCCTCATTTGCCCTACCAAGACTCCAGTTTTGACTCACTGAGCATCTGAGGGATGCTAATTCCCCTCCTTTCTGATTAAGCTAGCACAGTGGTACTTAACCTGTGGTCCTCAGACCCCCAAGAGGCTGTGATGACCTCGCAGGGAGTCTGCTAAGGCTTGAAGAAATGTTGTGAGCTTTTACAGTTAAAATAGAAAGAAAAGAAAAGAAAAGAAAAGAAAAGAAAAGAAAAGAAAAGAAAAGAAAAGAAAAGAAAAGAAAAGAAAAGAATGGACGGTAACATGATCTCAAAGTGTAGGAGACTTTTGGAGGTGATATATTTGTACACAGTTTCATTGCAATATCACAAACTGTTCAAAAGTTAGGAAAACAACTATTTGATAGCAAGAAATGTGCTCAGCACTTGCTGCACACGGTGAGCACATGCAAGTGAATGACACTTAGCAATTGAGAGAAAACATGTAACATTTTTTGCTACTATACATATAGCCAGAAGCTGCCTTCGTAGCTGCACCAAATTCTAGTGTTGTCCATGTTGTGGCATCACATTCTTGGAATGTCTATTGCTTCTCAGAATTCTGTAGCTCTGTTCAGAATGTTCGCAAAGAAATTCATATATGAAACGAAGATCTTCTGTCAGCAACTTTAAATAAATATTTGATCCACTTTCGGGTTTTAAATCTTGAATTAAGTCATGGTGGTCCATGGCTACAAAGACATTTTAAGAGTGTATTTGGTAAAGAAAAAGTTAAGAACTATTGGACTAGCACATATTTTTAATATATCAACTAGCTTATAGTCATCTAGGTAAGCAACAGGATTTTCTATCAAAGCTCCCGAATATGTATAAGATTAAAGATTACCAACATAAGTCTGAGATCTTCCATTTAACAGTCTCCACTGATCTAGGGTGAAATGAAGAGGTAGACAGAGCACAGCCTATCAGGGGAACACCTTGGCACAAAATAGCAACCTGGCAAAATGTACTGCTGACTCAAGCATGACATTTTACCAGTGCATGAATTCTTAAACTTGCTTTTCTTTCCAAGTGAAATTGCCTAGCTAACATACTTTGTCCATCTGTAAATAAGGTTTAGCAAGAGGTTGGAAAAATTATTTTTGAACTACAACTTTCAGAATGTGGCCTTAACCATGGCCCATGCTGATGGGGAATTTTGGGAAGTATAGCCCAGAAACTATTCCTGTACTCTGTGCTCTTCAGCGAACATCTATGCTTTCTTTTTATCTGCTAGTCCCTGCATACTTACCTAGATTCTGCACCACCTTCCCTGCAATCATAACATTCAATAAGTCAGAACACTGCATTTCAAATGATCCTGCAATGAACTCTGTTTGAGGTTTGAGCTTGAAGCCAGCAGCAATGGGAAGTGGGTGGATAAAGTTGATTGCCTGGCATACGGAATGAAAAGCTGGGTGAGAGAAAGGAATTGAAGGTAGTATGGCATGAGAGTTGAAAATGACCTTGACAACTGGAAGAGGGCAAAGGAATCAAGCTTGGCTGAAATAGGTTGAGGAGATTACTAGTTCTAATCACATTTATGCCATACTTCAGTTTACTGTGAATTTGTTTTCATTTCTCCTTGGGATAAAAAAAGACACCTCTGCCTGCCTGTTAATCCCTGCAGACTAATTTTCCACACTTGGTACATTTGAGAGGTTTGAACACCCTTCCTGAAGCTTTTACAGTGATGTTGTTAGCAGAGTTTGGGGTGGGCTGGCGGTGGATTTGAACTACCTAAGAGTGTTTTAGGCAAAGCCAATGACCATAGTGTCTGCTCAGTCGTAGGAATTGTAATCCCCAAAATAATTTTTCCCTACTCTGGCTGTTAGTGTACTAAGACTAATTAGTATATTGTTTTTGCTTGGCATTGATAGTAAAGAGATGTGGCATTTCACATTTTGGCTAGGTTTTGGTGGCCAGGAAAAGATAAATGTGAGATAAATTTAAATATTTGTAGACTAACATAAGCCATTCATATAGGCAGAGTATAAAAGAGACAAGAAAAGATATTTCATAATTAATTTTCCTGTAACAACAGTTTTGTGGTTATACCTTGTTCTTCTCAACATATTCTCTTCCTAATTGCCATATCAATCATAGGACAGGAATTATTATTCCCATCCTACAGACAAGGAATAAAGGCTAATAGATAGGGATATACCTCAGTCCAAGCAAATAGTTCATAGTCCTGTCAATATGCTCTCTGCATTTGTTTATCTGCTTGAGAGTGTTTAAAGAACTGTGGATGATTGCAAATATCAAAAATATTTTTGATATTCACTCTAGGTTTGCAATTATCCTGATTTTCAAGACCACAAACCCTAGCAAAGAAATCTGAACTTTTAGAGGGAGCATTTAAATCATGTTACGCAAATCTGTGTTAACTATGAATCAGCCCATAATTTAAGGTGCCTCTATTAATTGCAAGATTCATGATTGTTCATCTGGTTGATCTGACTCAAAGTTGAGTTCAGGGCCATTTTCGCACTAGATCATTATAATGCTATTACTCCACTTTCAACATCCTATGGAATCCTGGGGTTTGCAGTTTAGGGAGAAGCCTTTGAGGCCCCTCCCTA
The DNA here is from genome assembly GCA_948472985.1 of Iguana delicatissima. Classification (NCBI taxonomy): domain Eukaryota; kingdom Metazoa; phylum Chordata; class Lepidosauria; order Squamata; family Iguanidae; genus Iguana; species Iguana delicatissima. The sequence goes on along the minus strand of CAOKZL010003346.1, from coordinate 68,600 downwards.
AACTGCAAACCTCAGGATTCCATAGGATATTGAAAGTGGAATAATAGCACTATGACAGTCTAGTGTGGAAATGGCCCAGATCTCTTATATCAAAATGTAACACTCTATTAGCTCTCACTTCAGATCTGGAGTATTCCATATTCCAGCATCAGCTCATCACAGCAAGATCTGGCTTCTCTTGTCTGGACATGGATTTTCTCTGGTTTTATTAATTCAGTCCCTGCTTCAGAATTCAAGTGAATTCACTGTTGCTAGCTTTATTTTCCAAGACTCTTACACTCTAGTCCAGGGCTTTCCAAACGGTGTACCGCAACACATTAGTGTGTCACCTGAAGTATGTAAGTGTGCCGCCTACAATCTTGGAAATGTATGTTATTATTTATAAATCACATATTTTTAAAAATATATGAAAGATTTTCATGAGGTATGTTGTGTCCCCATACATATTGTTATTACAGTTTATGTATGTGTCTGTATCTCTTATAAGGAGTTAGTTTAACCTCTGGTTTACTAGTGAAACTGAATTACTGTGTTGTGAAATGATGCATGTCTAAAAAAGTGTGTCATCAACATGAAAAGTTTGGAAAGCTCTGCTCTAGTCAATCTATCTTTGGGTTACAATTATTCCTCAAAATGTGGCAGAGACAATGCTGGAAAAAAGGAGCACACAGGTTTTTTTTTATCTGGGCCACTTTTTATAGAGCCACTTGTTTTTATGGACTAGTTTAATGGGTAGTCAATAAAATTACTACCATTGTTCACCAGTATCTTCTCACTTTCCATGTATTATCTATAGTTTGATGCTTCCACATGAGGTCTGGCTCTTGTTTTAAATTAAGCAATGCTGTAGGAGAGGGATGGGAAGGCCTCTTCAACCCAAGGGCTGAATTCCAGTGAAAGAACAAGCTCAGATAGTGTAGCCTATCTGTGGGTAATGCAAAGCCAGGGTGCCATGTTAGATTTTTACTTATTTTAACCCTGCTCAGGAGCAAGCAGAGTAAGTCTCTGCATGAGTATAGGAAACATTCCGCAAGAACAAACCAATATTTACTACTAGAAAAGGGCCTAAAACAAACCTTCTCCCAATGGCATCAAGGACAACAAGAATTAGAGGCTATAGTAGCAAGCCATGAGCACAGTAGCCCAAGCCAATTATCTAGTTCCATTATAGGGGTATTGGGAAATTCCTTAAATTCAGCAATAATGCAATAGCAATTTCCCACACAGAACCAAGAGTTTGAAAGTAACTATTTGTCAGTATTAATCTAGTAATTAGTTATTCCTAATCTGTCCAGAACCTAAGGTAGATTATCTTATTTTACAATTATAATTTAACAAGGCATAATTTCATTCCTTTTGCAAAGTAACTAAGCCTTCTTTGTCATGTTTATAGTTATGGAATTATGGCCTCATTACATAGTGGACAAAGAATACCATATGCCTCAAAGCCTAGCTCATACTATGCCTCATGTTTTCTTGTGAATGTTGAGGTGACATTCAAGTAGAAGAGAGTGAGTCTTGAAAAATAATCCAGCAGTGTGTAGCATTCTGACGTCTGATTTTTTTTTGTGAAAAGCAATATAACAAAAAATAAATAATTCAGAAAATATTGTAAAGAATTACAGCACTTAGTAAATTTGAAGAACTAACTTTGAGGCTTGGAATTACAATGGTAACCAATTACTTTTTAAAAAGAAGTTTCCAGGTGTTGAGAGGACTCCACTCTGAAATGTCTTTGGTTCAAGATCATAGAAAAGAACCGAAATTTGGTGCTTCTAGGACCTAGCTATGACTGCTTGGAAGAAACCACTGCATTGGCAGCTGATGGCTCCCACGTCAGTTTGGCAGTGAATATGCTTTTGGTTTTTATTTGAATTTTAAAGAAGCCTTCCAAGGTGCTAAACACTATCCCCAAACCTTGGTTTGTTCCTATAAAGTTAAGACTAAAACCTGGAGTGGATTCTCAACCCCACTAAGGTGAGAGCTACAGCCGTTACTGAACCAATGTACCATAAGTAAGTACCCTAAGGGGATGCAAACGGTTTTTAAAGGTAGGATATATGTGCCTTTAACAACTGAGTGCCAAGGCACAAATTTAACTGATGTTTCTATGGATTTGCTGGCAAATTGCCTGGACTGCTGCATCTGCTAAAGGGACAGAGGTACAGCCAGGAAACAAAATTGGCAAGTCTGCTAACACAGAGAAAACTGGAAGCATCCCTGGTTTGATGGTCTTTTCAGTATCTTCTCTTCTTAATTATTAATGAAATAGATCAGCTTGTTCACGTCCATGATGGTTCACAATTTTCCAAACTCATACATCTGATGCGTTGGATATATAATCTTCCATTTCTTGGACAGAACTATTTTTTCCATGGTTAATAAATTGCCAATTAAGTCTCTGTCTTGTGGTTTCACTATACCTTAAAAAAAAAACCTAAACAAAAAACAGACCTAAAGCAATAACTTCATGGTCAATAAACCTTTTTTATCCTTTCATTATAAGCAAAATTTAACTATTCATCTCCTACATATTATATGTATTTTCTAAGTGGATGCCTCTGTCTCTGGAAGAAAACGGCATGATGAGAATGGATCTCTGCTATTTTTTCTGTCAACCCCATTTCAGTGCTGCTCCAGCCCAAAACTGATTATGCATACTTACCTCTTATTGTTCAATAATGTCCCCAGCAGCAGTGGGCACTACTTCTGTGTTAGCTCAGGTGGCCATTAATGTATCATCACTGATAGGGGAAATATGTCATCAAATAGGAACTTAGAGCTACATAAAATTTACATATGATAATTCATATGGAAAACTCAGAGACAATTTGTTGTTGTTGTTATGCGCCTTCAAGTCATTTCTGACTTATGGCAACCCTAAGGCAAACGTATCTTGGGGGTTTTCTTGGCAAAGTTCTTCAGAGGGGTCTTGCCTATGCCTTCCTCTGAGTCTGAGGCCCTTTTCGCACCTTACCTGGTGCCACTGGCCTTGTGCAGGGATCGCACAAAAAGCCTCATCTGAGAGGCACTCGTGTTCGCTCCCCTTACCTCCACACCAGCTCCGTGCTGGCCAGAAGGAAGCATGAGCCCCTTCCTTCTGCAACACAGCCGGGTACTTTCCCAGGAAGCGCGATGGCTGCACGTCCGGAGCCTCTGCATGCAAGGTAAGTGTGTGTGGGGCATGGGAGCGGTGCGCGATCGTGCATCATTTTCGGCAACGAGCTGAAAATGATATAATATGCAATTGCCCCCTAATGGCCTCAGGAGCATCTCACGATTGCAAGGACATCATGGGGAACGGTCCTCGCAATTTTGTGATGCTCTCGAGGCCAGTTCACAACAGGACTGGTGTGCAAAAACGGCCTGAGAGAGTGTCACTTGCCCAAGATCAGCCAGTGGGTTTCTATGGGTGAACAGGAATTTGGACTCTGTTCTTTAGAGTCGTAGACCAATGCTCAAAGAACTACATCATGCTGGCTCTCAAAGATAATTACTATATTTTAAAAAAAGAAAAGGGAGGGAGGGAGGAAGGAAATGCAGTGTATTTCACAATAGTGAGAAAGACTGTGATCAGTTAACCTGTATACCTTCTGAGATGGCATTTTCTGTTCCAGAGAACAACTTTAGCGTACTTTTGTTTACGAGTTGCTAATTTGCATGTATCTCTAAGAATGTAGGCACAGTGTGTATTCATGTCATTTCCTGTTTGTTGGCCTTAGCCATAATCTCTGTTTTCCGCAGTCTATTAGTCTAAGTATGTTTGTGGATCATTTTGTAGTCTGCACTTCTATCTTCTCCATGTTACAGACTTCTTGCCATGCAATGTTATAAAATCTCTACTACATGTAAATAAACTTACTTCATATATATTTAATAAAGAAAGATTAAGCCTGCTTTATTTTCCATTCCAGACTCTATGTGGTAGTAGGGTGGGACTTGTTGCTGCTCACTTTCTGCTCATGAAAACTAATTACTCTGCTTGTGAGATGTACTATGATCACCCACATTCTGAATATTTTCAAGTCCTTTGTTCTCATAGAATCATAGAATCATAGAAATGTAGAGTTGGAAGAGACCACAAGGGCCATCCAGTCCAACCCCCTGCCATGCAGGAAAACCCTCAAAGCACTCCCGACAAGTGGCCATCCAGCCTCTGCTTAAAAACCTCCAAAGAAGGAGACTCCACCACACCTTGTGGCAGCACATTCCACTGCCGGACAGCCCTGACTGTCAGGAAATTCCTCCTGAGGTTCAGGCAGAATCTCCCCTCCTGCAGCTTGCATCCATTGCTCCTTGTCCTGGTCTCAAGAGCAGGAGAAAACAAGCCCACTCCCTCCTCGACATGACATCCCTTCAAATATTTAAACATGGCTATCATGTCCCCTCTCAACCTTCTCTTCTGCAGACTAAACATACCCAGCTCTCTAAGTCTGTCCTCATAGGGCATGGCTTCCAGGCCCCTCACCATTTTGGTTGCCCTCCTCTGGACCTGCTCCAGCTTATCCATATCCTTCTTGAATTGGGGTGCCCAGAACTGGACACAGTATTCAAGATGAGGTCTAACCAATGCAGAATAGAGTGGTACCAATACCTCCCTCGATCTAGACACCATACTCCTATTGATGCAACCAAGAATTGCGTTGGCCTTCTTGGCTGCCGCATCACACTGCTGACTCATGTTCAGCTTGTGGTCTATGAAGACTCCTAGATCCCTTTCACACGTACTGTTAGCCAGCCACGTGTCCCCCATCCTATATTTCTGCATACCATTTTTTCTGCCTAAGTGTAGGACCTTACATTTCTCTCTGTTGAAATTCATTTTGTTAGCCTTGGCCCAGCTCTCCAATCTGTCCAGGTCCTTTTGAATTTTGATCCTGTCATCAGGCGTATTAGCAACCCCTCCCAATTTGGTGTCATCTGCAAATTTGATCAGCGTGCCCTCTATTCCTTCATCCAAGTCATTAATGAAGATATTGAACAGCACCGGGCCCAGGACAGAACCCTGTGGCACCCCGCTAGTCACTTCTCTCCAGGATGAGAATCTGCCAGTGGTGACCACCCTTTGGGTACGGTCAGTCAACCAGTTACAAATCCACCTGACAGTAGCCCTGTCCAGTCCACATCTTACTAGCTTCTTTGCAAGAATGTCATGGGGAACTTTGTCAAAGGCCTTACTGAAATCAAGATATACTATGTCCACAGCATTCCCTTCATCTATCAAGCAAGTAACTCTATCATAAAAAGAGATAAGATTAGTCTGGCATGACCTATTTTTGAGAAATCCATGTTGACTTTTCGTAATTACGGCATTGTTTTCTAAGTAATTAGAAACTGACTGTTTGATGATCCGCTCCAGGATCTTTCCAGGTACTGATGTCAGGCTGACTGGGCGATAATTATTTGGGTCCTCTTTTTTCCCTTCTTGAAGATGGGGACAACATTTGCCCTCCTCCAGTCTGCCGGAACTTCTCTTTCCTCTTTAAATTGGACTTGGACTTGACAGAGGACACTTACAGATGGCACATACAAAGTAAGATATATCCTAGTATTTGACCTAGGCCCACAGAATTACAGGGAGCAGAAATGTGTTGCTGAACAGAAACTTAAGAATGACCTTATTATATATCCCGATGGTTCTCCCAACCCCAAAATAGTCATTTCTGGATAACACATTGCCCCCAGCTCTCTCATTATTAGCAGACAAAAAGAACTGCCAAACAAAATCCCAAGGAAGGAATGTTCCAAGGGGACACCCATTCACCACTTCTCTGCAGGGTACTTTTCCTTGGCAGTGAAAACAATGCCAAAAAAACCCAGCAGTGTGTGCGTGTGTGTGTGTGTGTGCATGCATGCATGCATGTTTGAGTTATGTGTAAAAGAAAATAGCACTGTTATAGTGCTATTATTCCACTTTCAACATCCTGTGGAATTCTGGAGTTGTAGCTTACTGAAGCCCAAGAGCAATCTGACTGAGAATTCTAAATGCCCCTCCCTAAAAACTGCAAATCCCAGGATTCTATAGGATGTTGAAAGTGGAATAATAGCGCTATAAGAGTACAGTATGGAAAGGCCCAGAGAGAGAGAGAGACAACAAATTAAACTTCCCCAGTGAATTTTCCTAGGTCCCCACTTATATTATATAATAATTGGTTGTACTAATTTAAGTGAGCAACTTCTAAATGAATAGGAAACCCATCAAATTTCTGAGGTTCTCCCTAAAACTGCAGAGCTTAGATTGGTCACAACTAGTAAAAAAAAACCTTTTCAGCAGTGGCATCCCCTTTCTGGTGTTTCTTTCCGAGACATGACAACCAGGTTCCCATCATTATCTTTAGATGACAAGTAATTTCTGTTTAGTCTAAAGAATTTTAATTGCCATTTTGTGACTATTTACTTTTACTGATCTGATTTGCTGATATGCTTCTTTGATTTTAGATTGCATTTTTGTAGACATTATTGTAGTCCTCATAAAGAGTTTATGGCAACCCCATGAATTTCATACGGTTTTCTTAGACAAGGAATCCTCAGAGGTGGTTTTGTCTCTGAAATATAGCCTACAGCACCTGGTATTTGTTGGCAGTCTCTCATCCAAGTACTAACCAGAGCTGACCCTATTTTAGCTTCCAAGATCAAATGCAATCTGGTGCCTTTAGGATATTGAGGCCCTAAAAGTGAACTGTAGCCTCTTCTTGAGAATTTACAGTTCTTAGCGATTTTAGGAAGAAGGAATGACTATTGAAGCAATTAAGGCCATTTCCACATGGCGTTGCCATCAATACGTGAGTCATGCTTTCACATGATGTCATCGCGGTCCCAGTGCCAACCCATCCCCACCTGTCACGATCATGGGATATTTGATTAACGGAAAAAATCTATTAATGGTCTGTGATTATGTGACACCACAGCTGGCCATGCAGAATGGGAGCAAGCACAATGTAGGTGCTTCCTTCCCCGGTGCAGCATGGGAAAGAAGCTGGCTGCACTGTGGAAAGAAGGAAGGTGTTTGTCGCTCAAGCTCCCCTCCACAGGGAACCAACTGGGTGCAGAAGGGAGCGTTTGCATTGTGTTCCCATCCCAGCAAAGGTGCTGCCAGGATTGCAATGGAACGATGACAGGAACCGGTAAGGTGCAGAAATGGCCTAAGATAGCATGTAGATCTTGTGGCCACATATGTGTCACCAAAATAAAGGACATAGAAGACATAGATTTGCATTTGTTATTTTATAGGTATAAATTCAAACTGAGAAATGATTACTACAATTTAGATAAAATTATAAGGTCCAGTGGAACAGATAAACAGTATGCTATTTAATTTCTGTTATCATACCTTTCTAATTATGCTGTCTGGCTGTAATCCTAATAGAATAATTCAAAGCCTCTTGATTGAGTTGGCCCATAGAAACTTTCTTCAAAGCCAAAAAAATCTTAATGGATCATTTCTGAGACTGTTTATGACAGATAAAGTGTCTCAGTTGTGAATAATATCAATATAAGAGGAGCATTTGTCCTCCAGTGTTTTTCTGTTATCTAATTAAGATAATGATTTGTTGTGCAAAATCAAGCCACAAAGCCAAATAAAGGCACATATCCTTTGCTTAAATGAAAGAGAAAGCCATCAGAAAAACCTCCAGCCTGAATGTGGGTCTGACAGTCCATTCTACCATCTTAGGATTCTATCACATCATATAGCTGTATGCATAGAGTGGTCTTAGGCTCTATCACTTGCCTGTCTGGTTTTCCCTGTGCTGTTTGCTTGCTCTCTCCTGACCTCAGTCATTTACAGAAGTTAAACATAACATAGCAGATTATTTATTTGTTACATTTAAAGCACTACTTTTTCTCTCTCTCACTCCTTTTAAGCTAACTCAGACATTTATCATTCATTCCACTCAAACTTGCTTCTCTCAGTCCAACCCTAGTCAACTCAAACCTTTTTCTAACTGCACTCTATTCAGACTGTCGGCTAATTCATAAGTTCCTCTGAACTCCCAACTGCCATCCACCAGCTTTCTGCAAATCTCCTCAAACATTCCCCCATTTAGAATCCACCCCAACATTCTATTCTCTTCCTCCTCTCCACAATTACTTACCTCATACTCTAGTATACAATCAATAAATCAAGCGACATTTCTAAATACAAACCCATAATATCACACAAACATAAAAATACTTTGTAAAAAGGAGCTTCACTCTCAGAAGCTTTGTCAACTTCAAAATAAATAAGCCTTGATCTGGTTGGTCAGAAACAGTGTTATCCCCACACCTATACTGGATTATTACACATATTACACATTTCCACAACCACTGACTCAGGAAGCAAAAATGAATTTATGTCTTGTGCAATTTGAAGAAATCAAACCTGGGCCTCTCTCACGTAAAAAGAGCAGATGTGATCTCAACCTCTTTCCTAAGTGACACTGATTTAGGCGAGACCAGTGTGAAGGCATTTAAAATACATTTAAATGGGAAATCAGAGCGTGTGCCTCAGCTGTGTGGATGAGCCCAGTTTTCTTCATGATGGATCCATACATGATGATACTTCCTCTTCCATTTATTATTTATTAGTTACATCTAATGAACTTACAGTAAATGGCTCGCCTGATTCCATCTTTACCTTATAACCATCCTGAGGAGCTAGGTCAAAAACTAAGGGCCTTTCCACACTACACTGTTATAGTGTTATTATTCCACTTTCAACATTCTGTGGAATTCTGGGGTTTGTAGTTTACTGAGGCCAAAGAGCTCTCTGGCTGAAAACTCTAAATGCCGCTCCCTAAACTGCAAACTCCAGGATTCCATAGGATGCTGAAAGTGGAATAACAGCACTATAACAGTGTAGTGCAGAAAGGGCCTGAGCAAATCTACCAACCCAAGATCATCTAGTGATTTCATGGCCCAATGAGGACTTGAACGTGAATTCCTGAATGCAGTAACAAAATACTATGCTTCAGCTGCAAGTTTTCGTCCTTCTCCTGCATTACAGCAAATTATTGTCTCATTATATTTTCTTTAAAATGAAGTTTTTCATAAACACAAAATTGTTTTAGGGATCGGAGATGGCTCCTGGTGACACACATGCACTAGTCAATGACTACTGTGCCTAAGGCCTTTTCTGCACCCCACACCCAACCTGCAATGGCCATGGGATTGTGATGTGATCGCAACACAGGATTGTGCAATCCTCCCTCCTCCCTCCCACACTTACTTGTCGTGCAGAACGGCAGGAAGTGCAATGGCTGCACTTGCTCCCCCAGCACAGCCTGGAAAGGACGGGGCAAAGCCAGCAAGCAGCCAGTGCGGAGCTTCTGTCATGCTCACCTCTTGGCAGAAACTTTCCCTGGATCCCCACGCGATGGCTTCCAGAAGAGGTAAGGTTCAAAAAGGGCCTAAGCCAGCTTCTGCTAAATGTGCAGAATTCTTTTCTTTCAGAGTCTGGAGTAAACCCTGTGTTTGGGCTAAACCTTGTTGTAAGCTGCTTCCAAACAGCGCCTACAGCACTAAAAAGGCCATGTCTTCCATCACTCTTTCAGTTAAAGTGAGCTTGGAAAAGTTATGTTTTTGGACTTGGTATGTATGTGTGCCTTCAAGTTGCCTGTCCATTTATGGACAGTTTCCCAAATCCCCCAGCCAGTATGGCTGTTGGAAAAGTCACTTTTCCACATTCACCAGTTAAGTATGCTTGGAATCAAAAGCACCATTGCTTTACTAAAGGAGAGAATTCAGCAAAGAGCAGCACAGTCCATTAATCTGAGGCAGTGGTTCTCAACCTGTGGGTCCCCAGATGTTTGTGGACTTCAGCTCCCAGAAGCCCTAGCCACTATGGTCAATGCTCAGGGCCTCTGGGAGCTGAAGTCCTAAAACATCTGGGGACCCACAGGTTGAGAACCACTGATCTGAGGTATCATGTTTTGCTATCCACATTTCCTTTCCTTACTGATATTTCAAGAATGCAGTAAACCATGGGGGTGAGGATGGAGAGCTCATTTAGAGGAGCAAATGGGAATTCAGTAGAACTGTCAAGGCTGATTTTTTTGGTGCATCTATTTTAAGGCCATTCATTACACTTCTTTCAGCAGGGATGACAATATCTGTGACATGAGCTGGAAAGACCCCTATTGAAATGTCCCTCCTAAACCTTTGAAGCTTCTTTCCTAAGAGTTCTAAGACTGGGAAACAGAGAGAAAACACTAGTAAAGAAGGCCATAATAAAAAAGTTAACACAGGCCCTTTCCAGACGTTGGGGGGAAACGACCGTAAATGGAGCTCACCGGATTTTTCCTTTGTCCGAGCGAGTCTGTCGCGAAGAGCAGCAGCATGAGTTCATCACTCCACAGCTCTTCGGTGTCCCAAATGGCAGCTTCTGGTTGGTGGAGGCTCTCCACCAACCGGAGAAGCTCGCCAGCCGAAAGCCCAACCCCGGAAGATCTGCAGGCACACACTTGCGCGCACCTGCAAATCTGCTCCAGAGCCAGGCAACGGACCTACACGGCTTCGCGCACCCCGTGCTTTTTAAAAACCTCAAAAAAGAGGTTTTTAAAAACCACGCTGGTCATGCAGAACTGGACTGAGGTGTGGAACTACAGAAAGTAGTCCAGCCCAGTCCACTCTACAGTGCGGAAGACCTCCGTTGGAGGTCGCTCTGCACCATTTTAAAATTCCAGTACGGAAATGACCACAGAGAAGCATACCCTCTAACATTCCACAGATGAAAACTAGGACATGTGTCATCAAGCGGAGTGTTGCTAACATGGCAAAAGTTATTAATGTGGAAGAACACACAAGGTAGGAGAGGCTGCAGCATCTTGGTGTTGCCTGAGCCTACAGAGAAGGGAAAGATTCCACCTCCTCTTCTGTCCTCAGTTAGTTGGGTGCGAATTAGTTTTGTACTTTGAACTCAGTTTTTGCAACTGCAGTAAGTCCAGGACAAAAGGGAAAAGTGGGAAAAGGAAAGAAAAACCAGGACATTTTAAAAGCAGCGGAAAAAGTGGGATGACAGAGAATTAATCTGCCAAATCGGTACTGTTGGTGGTATGAAGAAGTAAGTACAACTCCCATATCAACACTGGGCTTTGTATTAAAAAAAAGAGAGAGGGTGAGCATTGTGATTGCAATTGTCACATTCCAACAGGCCGGGCACGCTTTCTCATTAATAAGTGCCCAGAATAGAAAAGGTTGATCCCATGTTGCTCAAGTGATTGTAGCACCACCAGACCCTTTGGGCTGGTCCATGTTTCCTATGAGTCACATGTTTCCCATCCCAGTCTAGTTTCTTTCTACTTCTATTATTTGACTGCCAAAAAGCATCCATGTTTCAAGTAAAGAGGGAGGCAATTCAAACTATTTGAAAAAAAAATTGAAGAATTGACCATTGCTTGTTTGTTCATCCCAACAGCCCTAGGGGCAATTCTAAGTGGATACCATCACAACACCTGGCAAAATCTAATTTGAGGGTGTGAAACCTCCTCCCATTTTCCATTTTAAGACTCTGACAATACAGATCTCATGATTTCATAATCAAGCCAGTTTTTCCCTTTCCTCTTCCTTGACTCTCTCCTGCCACCTATTTATGACATCTTGCCTGATGAAGAGGCCTGGAGATCATGAAAAACATCCACCATTTTTTGTGACTTCCATGTTAGCTTAAGAAAGGTATTGCTCTAATAGGGATTTCTGGAATTCCTCCCAGATTCTTACCTCCTGTGAAGTTCTTCTCCATGTAATCAATGATCTGATTGTAGTCGCTAATGATATTACCCCCATGGATGATCACAGGTACCTCTTCCCCAAGATTCAGCCGCATAAACCAGGGTTCTTTGTGCTCTGTAAGTGGCATGCTAACATCCCGCTCTTCACATGGTAGCCCCTTTTCTGCAATGACCAGACGGATCTGCAGTGACAAACAGAGAGATAAGACAACGTTGGCTACTAAGCTGCAGAAATATACATGAGTGACTATTCTACATTTTACTGCTATTTCCAAAACATCTTCTTAATAGATATTCATATGGCACATGTAAAAGAAAAATTTATGACTACCACAGTGTGAAAAATCTACCTTTTTAGGGGTACAACTAACAGAATGTCATAGCCAACATGGTCATTGGCTATGCTGACAGGGGGATTCTGGGAGTTTTAGTCAAAAAGTATTGTTTCTAAGCCCTGATGGTACTGTTCCATATGCTCCTTTAGTCCATATGTCCTTTGTAAAGATCCTATAATCTGTTTGCATAGTAGTCTGTATTTATGAAATACTAATTTTATCTATTTTATGAATAATTGTCCTCTTCTACATGTAATCCTGTGTTTCAGTAGTTCTGTCCTTTTGTTGTTGTTTTTTAAACCTGTTGATGGGTCCTGTGTGTTCCCTTTAGCTAATATAAAATGTAATATACCCACCAATAATGGTGGCTATATTAATATATACACAGAACTGGAAAATAAATATAGAGCAATGGTTTTCTTAAAAAGAAATCTGGGATGTAATAGTTAACAGCAGATTAGAAAACCGGGGCTTAATTATAAGAAAATATTGGAAGTCTGCAGACTGGCAGTTAATTACATAACTAGTTCATCTGAAGTGAATATCAATGACCATGTCTTCAGTTTAATGCTAGTTTAATGCTTAATTGGATGGGGAATGCATGTTGAAGAGCATCATTCCTCACTATTGGCTATGTTAACCAAGGGAGATGAGAGCTGTAGTACAACAATACGTGGAGAGTCCTACATTTCACACCCCTAACTTAATGTGCTTATCTTAACGTATAGAGCTGAGAAACCTTATATGCTTTGTATTTTTTATTAATTTTGATTATACAATTGTTCAATAGCGATTAGTATCAAAAATCCATAATCTATATACCCAGATCCTGAAGACTATGGGATACTGTTGTTATTGTGTGACTTCCAGTTGTTTCAGACTTCTGGTGACCCTAAGGCAAACCTATCACAGAGTTTTCTTGGCAAGATTTGTTCAGAGAGGATTTGTCACTTCTTTCCTCTGAGGCTAGGAGAGTATAAGTTGCCCAAGAGCATGCCATGGATTTCCGTGGCTAAGCGGCTATTGAAATGCTGGTCTCCAGAGTCCTAGTCCAACACCATGCTGGCTCTCATGGGATACTAATCTACATACAGATGTAGCAAATGTTAAACAGAAAACACTACAGAGAAGTCTTCCAATTAAATCTGTATCTTCCCATGTGACAGAATATGGGAATTGTATCTTGTATTTAATTGTATCTTGTATCTTGTATCTAATCCCATTAAAAATGAAATATACAGGCAAACACTCATCTACTAATGCTGGAGGAACTGCAGGGCACTGGATACATATTTCCACATGTGGTGAGAGTGTCCCAGTATTTCTGAATTTTGGAAAAAGATATTTCTAATAATAAGTCAAATTACAAACCATGAAGTTCCCTTTGACCCTAAAGTAGGACTTCTCTCTATATTTTGTGACATCTGGCAGGCATTAAAGATCTATTATGTATTTTTGCTTTCATGTAAGACTGGAAATAGCTCAGAATTGGAAAAAACCTTGACCAGCTCTCAATTGAAGCTTGGTATATAAAAATCAGGAAATAGCATTTATGGAAAAATTGACATCTGCTCTACAAGATTAGAGAAATGACCTGTTAGAGCCAAGCTTCTTTTCAATATGGCTTCCGTATATTGATTTTATCAAAGAAAGCAGGGAGTTTCCACCTCCTCCATGCTCACATTTCAACGTGTGGAGAGCTACTTTAGATGAATATTAAACTTATTTTTTCAAGTTGTGAATGAATGAACCAAAGCTTTTCGAAAAACTGGAAATTTTACATTTGGGAAATAATGTGCAATTCTGTTTAAAAAACGGTTACATTATGTTACTATGTCATATTGTTAATAACTTTAAAATGGCAAAAACAATTGTTAATAATTTAAGCAAATTAGGAAACAATTTTTGGAAATTATTTTTTCCTGGTGTCCACTCTGGCCAAAAAGATTTAGAATTTGCCTGTTTTTAAACCACACAAAACCTGTTTGAAAGAGATGAAAATGAGATGGCTATATTCATCATAAGTAGTAAACCTTGATTTTCTATTGTGCTAAATTGTCTGAAAAGATTGCTCTCTGGTTTAACTGTGCGTCTCCACTAGCGCTGGATTTAAACGGCCAAATCATTTGTGAAGACCACAAAAAATGTTTGGCTTTTTTTTAAACCTACACACAATCTCTGATTTCACTATGCTTTCTCATCTTGTTCTACGCAGATGAGTCGTACTGATGATATACTTTCTACAATCGACTCTGTATTCAGCTTTGGTCAGCTTTAATTAACCAGCCTCTTTCAACAGTGAAAACCAGAATTACACCATGGAATGCAAGCCTCAAACAGGAAAATCACTGGCCACTGCCAACTCTCTGAATGCACTAATTGAAAAGCAGATGCAGTAGGTAGCAAAGAAGTGTATAGGAAACAAGAATTTTCTTATGAGGAAGTTATCTGTGTGGGACAGTAAATACTAAGAAGGGAATAACAATGGCATTATATGTGTGTGTCCCTCCATTTCCATCTATGCGTTCATGCCCTTCATTGTTTGTTCCTTTCTCCTCTTATTATTCTTCCTTTCTGGTGTGTTCACCAAAGAAGACTGTTGCACATAATGCAGAGATTTTGCTTTGTTCTTGTGTTGTGTACTGCACATGGCACTATAGCAGTATGTATACATGTATTAAAATAAGTATTAAAATATATTATATTGCTTTTCAGTTATGCTTCCTGAGGAGTGTGCATGAAGAAACATACAATTAAAATATCAACGGAACACATCCTAATGGATGTATACTCTCTCTACTCATTGGGGAAGGGGTGGATCATAGCCCTGTTGGAACTAAAGCACTCCGAAATGCAGATGGAGAATTGTAAAACTGAATGCCCTTCCAGTTCCCAATGATTGGCAGAAGTGTGTTTTTAAAAAGGAAGAAGAAGAAGTCAAGGCTAGAGTCTCCTAGTTTTTCAGGGCTGCACTTCTTTTGTGGAGAGAGGGGGACAGGAAACCATTCAAATGTATGACAGTGTATGACCTGAATCCTGGCATGATACAGTTCCCAAAAAGGACTGTATCACATGATTTTTCTAAGTACACAGATGGCTGCCTGTGAAAACTGCTTTTTTTTTTTCCAGATGGGACACGCAGAGACTTATATTACACAGAGAGCAGGAATTCTGTTGAGATCCAGATGCATTCTACTTAACAGTTTCATTGCACCAAGGAGTTTGGTTCTATCAGTTTTTTGGGCTCCCCTCCCCCTTCTTGCTTGTTTTTTTGTTTGTTTGTTTTAATTCTAATTCCAGTTGTGTCCTGGTTTGCTACCTCTGGTGAAAGTAAATTTACGTCAATAAAACTTGTCTGTCTGATTGGATTGATGGTTTCAGCACCAAATTATCTAGGCATTGAACTGCAAAAGGGTATTTGGTTTGGCTTAGCTCGAACACGCTTGTCTCTAGCAGGTGCTGGGATCTGCTGAGACCGTGTACATTTCTTCACCGCCCACGCTGCTCAGTAGTTTTACTGGGGGCGGGGGAAAGCAGAACTAAGCTGCCTTAGAAAGCCTCTCTCTTCTCTCTCTCAGCTATAAGATTCAGAGTGTCACATCATGAAGAGCAACTACAGTTCAGGGTTTCTGACTTCTTCTGGATACTCTCCAGCATCTCTATCCCATCCGTCACATACAACTGGAGCAACTGAGCCTTTAAAAAGATTCCTGCCTACAAGTTCCTTTTACATGGGAAGTGGCATGACAGCCACATTCAGACTATAACATGGGATGGTCTCTACACAAATACAAATAGTTACATGTGCAGGGAACCCTATCTGCAAAATCCAGGCCCTTTTCACAGCTTACCTTATTTCAGAGCCATCTGGTACGGGTCCTGGCATTGTCTCTGCTGGGAGGGGAACGGAACAGGAGCACTTCCCTCCACACTGGCTGCCTTCACAAATAGAGGAAGTGTGATGGCACCACCTCTTCTTTCCATAACACAGCAGGGTACTTTCCTAGGCTGTGCTGGGGCAGGAAGCACAGCCACTGCACTTCCAAGACCTCCACACACCAGCTAAGTGCAAGCAGGCAGCAATGACCACTGGTCATTGAGGGGGAAAACCCACCAACCATTTGAGGCATGATCGTGCTGCCTGGGGACAGGAGAAAGACAGGACCTGGACAACATCATGCAGAACTGTCATCCAGGTCCTGTCCTCCTGTCCTCCCATCCCCAGTGTGGGACAACGATGTCCTGTGGAAAGGGCTCCAGTTTAAATAGAGAATATTGGATTTAGCTGTTGTATGTGAAGCAGTAGTAAGCAGTCTTAACTCATTGTTGTTAACTGCTGTTAGGTTGGCTTCAGTTTAGGACTACCTCCAAGACACCTTGTCGTCATATTTAACATTTACACAGGTAGTTTTGAGCAGGGCTGGCCCAGGATATTTTGCTGCCTAAGCCAAAGAACAAGATGGAAATCTCCCATGTTCCAAATACAAGTGACAGCTCGGTTGATGGTTGAACCTTAATTAAGGTGACAGTGGGATAGAATCACCTGATTCTAGAATCACCTGATATAACTTGGGGGGGGACAAGCCAAGTTAGGTGATGTAGGATGGACTGTGTGGCATACTCAGGTATGGCCTTTTACAGAAGAGAATGGTAAAGTGACTCAGAAGGAATGCTGCCTCCCCCACCAGGTGCTATCTGAGGCAATTGCTTCAATCTGTCTCAGGGTAAGGGTAACCCTAGTTTCGAGTACCATCTGTGTGTGTATACACATATAAGTACTTATTCGTGAATAAAAATCCCAGTAATATTTAAAGCATCTCTGTAAGCTCTCCAGTATTGTCCCACATTTACAACGTGGTAGGCAGAGAGAACATTAGTGCTAGTTTCTGAAGTGAAATTTGTATGAAGGGCTGTGTCAATCATCAGTCAAAAAGAAAACTGTGTACAAGACTTCCAAGCTGCACTAAGGCCATTTCCGCACTAGACTGTTGTAGTGCTATAATTCCACTTTTAACATCCTATGGAATCCTGGGGTTTGCAGCATAGGGAGAGGTCTAAGGCCCTAAACTGCAAACTCCAGGATTCCATAGGATGTTGAAAGTGGAATAATAGCACTATAACAGCCTAGTGTGGAAATGGCCTCAAAGTAATTTATTGGGCCTAACATATTTCAGGAGTCAAATGACTTCTCACTGAGGTAATTCTTTTGGTCCAGTGGGAAGATAATGTAAACCACTGTTCCAAAATATTTATTTTATTTATTTAATATATTCATGCGACCTTTCACTGCCAAAATTCTGGTGCAATGTACAAAATTAATTTTTCAAAATGTACAGCACTGCAATCTGCAGTAACACCAAAAAGCCTCAATACGCTAGGTTGTAAAATCAGCTAATATTTTTGCCAAATACATTTAACAAGTGCCAGAACTTCATCAAATATTGGCACCTGCTGTATAGCAGGTAGAAGGGTTTTTTATTATCCCATATCAAAATCAATTGCCTTTGAAAAAGAGTCAAATACTTGGAATCACATCATCATCATCATCATCATCATCATCATCATCATCATCATCATCAAAAATTTATTAAAATATTTATTGTTGTGTGCCTTCAGTCATTTTGGGCCTGTGGCAATTCTATCATGGGGTTTTCTGGGGCTGAGAGTGTGTGACAAATTCCAAGGTCACCCAGTGGGTTTCCATGGCTGAGCAGGGAATTGAACTCTGATCTCCAGCATCATAGTCCATTATTCAAACCATTACACCATGTTGGTCCTCTAAAATATTTATACCCTGCTCTATATCAGAGATCTCGAGGAAGCTTACAAATAGTATTAAAACAAATTAAGTAGTTTTAAGCAATAAAATAAATAAGCTAAAAAACATACAAAATAACAATAAGTTAAAAACAGATTTAAAACTTTTTAAGTCTATGTACAACTGTATTTGGAATGAATGAATGAAGCCCTAAGGCTCTGATGAACAGCAAAGTTTTAACTTGGTGCCTAAATGACATCAGTGTTGGAACCAGTTGGACCTCCAGGAGGAGGGCATTCCATAGGTGGGATGGCACAGCTAAGAAGGTCATCTTCTATGTCCCAGCACAGTGTATTGACTTCACTGAGGGGACACAGAAGAGGGCTCCCACAACAGACCTTAATCCTGAGGCAGGCACATATGGGAAGAGGCATATCCTGGAGTACTGAGGTCCTCAAGTATCAAGGTCCCTTCGTCTTCCATCTGTCTCCTCCTCCTATTCCTCGGGGTCATATTTGAATTGAGGACTTCCTGCCTCATATTCCTAGCTGTTGCATCAGACATTTCACATGTACAAAGCAACTGCTACATTTTTGAAAGTGCTACCGGCTATATATTAGACCCCAATTCGGGAAGTTTAACAAATTCAGGAAATTATAAACAAATAGTACAAATTAAGCTTAAAATTGTTTCGTTCCTCCATGGACTATGGTAGTTGTAGTTCTGTTAGGAGCAGTAGGAATGTACAGTAATCCCTCCACATTCTCTAGGGTTAGAGGCATAGGACCGTCATGAAAGTAGAAAAACCATGAATAACTCTAGGCCCTCCCAAACCGTATTTAACACACAAAAAAGTATGATCTCCATATTCAACACACCATGGATTCCTTTGAGGCATCAGGGTTCCTTCATAAGGCAGAAGTGGGTGGCTGGTGGGGCTTACTGACACCTTCACTGCTGTCCCACCATTTTAAAGAGGGATTTACAAGCCTTGTTTGCAGTTTCTCAGTCTCACGAGGTTTGCAATCCCTGTTAACAATGGCATAGGGAGGCAACAGAGGTGACAGGAAATAATCTGTGAGTAATCAAATCCACAAAAATGAAACATGCAAATGTGGAGGGCTGACTGTATCATGGAAAATTCTCAGTTCCCTCATCAAACTATAATTCCCATAATTTCTTAGGGGAACCGTGATAGACTGATCACATGAGATGAAGCTGCCTTGACTTGAGTAGGATCAATGAGCCTTTTGGCTACGTGTAAGAATAATACTTTTCAAGGACTCAATACTAGTTCCATTTCTGAAGGATATCAGAGTTGCCTGGAGTCCCTTATCCTTTGGTTTCAACTGTCAAACAGGTAGGACCAAGCCAAGTTTTTTGCTGTTTGAGGCAAAGAAAACAAGATGGCAGCCCTCCATTCCGACTATATGGATACTAACTGGAGGTGAGAAAGTGAATGCTGGTGATAGGATAACATTTTCTACCTCACCTCACAGCAGAAAGCTAGCTTAGGGCATTTAGATTTATACGCTGTATTTAATTGTGGAATATGTTGGATTTTGTTTTTAAACTGATTTAAAATTGAAAATTTTAACCATTGCAATCGGGTTTTGCAACACTCATTTATAGGGTAATCTCATAAAACCCAAGAGAGTGGTATGCAAGCAATTCTCATGGAGGCTACTGTTTAGACAACCAGGCCAGTGCAGGGGATGGGGTCAGCAATAAGAGTCTGCTCCCCAATAATTCTGTGATACCCTTTTCAAGTATTTTCTCCCTTTCCAGTGGCTTCAGAACATCTGATCCTTTCTTCAGCTGGGTCAGAATTTTTTCTTTGAGTGACATCTTGTTATCTTGAGAAAATCATCTTTTTTTAAAAAGCTTTTTGGTTCTAGACCCTTGTACTTGATTAAACAGAAGCTGGTTACAGTACTTATAAATATGCTACCCTAGCATTTCTTTTTAAATATTTATTAAAATATTTATATCCTACCCCCTATCTAAAGATCTTGGAGTGGTGTACAGTGAAATCAACCTGATCAGTTTAAAGCAGTATAAATAATGAAATGATTTTAAAAGGCTAAAGCATATCAAACAGTTTGAGAAGTTAAAAATGGACACATGAAAACCAGTTAAAACACTTTAAACCCATTCAGAACCATGCACACGTGTGTCAAACTTGTATGTGTGAAAGTCATTGGTAGCGACTCTTCAAAGGCTTAGAAACAACCCTACAACTTGAAATACTTTTAATTTAGCCTGCCTTGAAATTTTCCAGATGTGCTAGACTGCATTACAACCACTGTCCTTATCTGAATCTGGGGGGGCACACAGCTGAGGAAAGCTAGGATTCATCAGTGGGGATCTTTTGCATGCAAAGGATGCTGATAGAACTTACAAACATTTTTAGTTTGAATATGCTCAGAGAGTCAGAAGGGACAGTGGTAGCCTCAGGCTCCAACTGAATCCTGGGCAGAAGACTGCTTAGAATGTTGTGTGTGTCCTGCTTTAAAATCTCCAGTGGTGCAGGTCCTAGGCTGTTTGAGACGCACTAAGACACGTTTCACTCCACCCCCTCATATCCAGAGCTGCAGCAAAAATTGTGTTTCTATTTTGCTCATTTCTTGAAGCTCTTGAGGCACAATGAACACAAGTCAATTATGAGAAGTTGAACTCAAAGTAATGAGCCAAAAGAAATGAGTCTGCAGATGCTAGAGCACTTGCCATGAAATTTTGACTTCACTGGTTTCAGACTTGTATTGGCCACAGTGAGTTTGGAAAGAACACAAGGTTAGCTTTTCTATTTATTCTCAACTAATTGAAAGCTCACCCAAAAGACAGGCAAGGGATGTTGTTGGATTTGTTCTTTTGAGCATGCTCAACTCACACTGTATGCAAGGCAGCGTAGAAAAAGCCCACCCATGTCCCTGAAGTAATAAAAGAGTGCATCCCAGAATGCAAGCTGTGGAGTGCATTCAAAGTACTCACAGAGGTGCACAGTACTTTGGAAGCACGTTCGTTGCAATTTGAGTACACAGACCATATTCTCCATGAGCGGAAGCTCAGAGCAGCATGCTCCAGTTTTCATCAGAAGCTGAGTTTACATAGTGCTGATTGGCCAACTGTTGTATCACTCACAAAACCAGCTTTTCTCAACACATAGCCTACCTGTACATGGTGCTGATTTGCTGGTCCTTTATCAATCATTTTACCCTTCCCACCTTTCCAGAACAGTTTTGAACAGTGAAAAACTAATTAACAAAATAAACTGCGGAACAAAACGTTTCATTAGGTAACCATGCACAGAATGTTGTGTGGTGGTATCAGCTATGGTGGGGCATCAGTAGTCACTTTCTAGTTTTGGGAATGGAAAACTGGAGAAGAAGAAAAACTCACCTCACACAGAAAGAAAACTCAAAAGGAGAATCTCATATCATTTTGACACTGGCACCTTTTCATACTATATAATTTCAGCACTGTATTCCAGTTTAGAGAGCCAGTGTGGTGTAGTGGATTGAGCACTAGATCACAACTCTGGAGACCAGGGTTCAAACCCACTGGACAACCTTTAGCAAGTCACATTCTCTCTGCCTCAGATGAAGACAAAGGCAAATCCTCTCACCAAGAAAACCCTGTGACAGGTTTGCCTTCGGACTGCTAGAAGTCAGAAATGACTTGAAGGCACCCTACTACAACAGTTCCAGTTTGTCATGGCAACATCCTATGGAATCCTGGGATTCATAGTTTAGCAAGGGGTGTTTAGAATTATCTGCCAGAGAGCTCAAGTTCCTCACCAATCTACAAATCTCAGGCTCCCATAGGATGCAGCCATGGCAGCTAAAGTGAAATCATACTGTCATAACTGTATAGTGTGAAAGAGCCCATGGTGGTAGAGATGTTCTACTGCTGTATCCAGTCACCCCCCACATTTGCAGATTTGACTTCCATGCTGTTGATTATTTGCGAGTTGTTTCAACCCATGATCCCCCATCTCAAGCACTTGTTTTCAGGGAGAACATTCCCTCTTGGCAGCTCTGATCAGGATGTGCAGCCCTTTAGAAACCCACTTCTGGTTAGCTTAGTTAGTTAGTTAGTTAGTTAGTTAGTTAGTTAGTTAGCAGTTACATTTCTATACTGCTTATCAGTGCAAAGCACTCCCTAAGCTGTTTGCATGTATTTAGCTAATTGCCCCCAACAAGCTGGGTACTCATTTTACCAACCAATGGAAGGATTGAAGGCTGAGTCAACCCGGAGCCCTGCAGGATCGAACTCACAACATTGTGGCTGCAGTACAGGAATTTAACCATTGCGTCACCAGGGCTGTCTGATCTTCCTGCTCCTCCACAAGCTGCTGCCTGACCAACTAAGGATGGATCACAGCCCAGCTTTTCAGCATCATAAACCCTCTCTTGATGCCCCACACACACCCAAGGAAGGTGATGGGTGAGGGAGAGAAAGTTTAAGGGCACCATGTCAACCCCCCCTTTCCCTCTCCTTTCCCTGACCTGATCCCATGCCTCAGTCCCCTTCTCATAGGCGCACACACATTTTGATATTTGTGATATTTTTCCTTTGTGTAGGTCCTGTGACCCTAACTGTGGCAAATGTGGAGGGCCAACAGTATATAGTGTGATGTTTATATTATTTATATTATGGTAAAGTATTGTGATGTTACTGGTGTTGATATATATAAAGTGTATTATCTAGATTATGATAAGTTGTCTGTTGGTAAGGGAAGAGGGTGAATGGAATCTTAAAGGTAAATGATGATTGGCTGGGAGTTTGAAAGGAGTTTGAAAAGCTGGAATGTGACAGTTAAAGAATGGCAGTTGGTCAGGGAGTTGCCAGTTGGAGTGGATTTGGAGTAGGTGTGAGAGTGAGGTGTGGGGTTTTGAGTATGGTTGTAGTAAATTATTGGGAACAAGGTCATCATTATTTATTATTTCAATTATCTGGTGAGAGTGGATTCTACACTCTCTGGGCTCCACAGTTCAGGAACAATATTGATAAGCTGGACTGTGTCCAGAGGGCAACAAAAATGATGGAAGGCCTGGAAACCATTCCCTGTGAGGAATGGCTGAGGGAGATGAGTATGTATAGCCATGAGAAGAGAAGGTTAAGAGGCGACATGATCACTCTGTTTAAATATTTGAAGAGATATCATACGGAGGATAGAGTAAGCCTGTTTTCTGCAACTCCAGAGACTAGGGCATGGAGCAATGGCTTCAAACTTGAGGAAAAGAGATTTCTTCTAAACATCAGGAAAAACTTCCTGATGGTAAGAACAGTTTGACAGTGGAATATGCTGCCTCACAGTGTGGCGGAGTCTCCTTCATAACAGGTTCTTAAACAGAGGCTGGATGGTCATCTGTCAGGAATGTTTTGATGGTGTATTCCTAGATGCCAGGGGGATGTACTCAATGGCCCTTGTGGTCTCTTCCAGCTCTATGATTCTAGAGTAGGAAAACTTGAATAATTGCTACAAATGAGAAAGTGCACGTTTAGAAACCATTTGCTTCTGTACAATAAATAACCTTGAATCTTTTGACATATCTTCTGTTTAAAGAAAAACATATTACCACAGACATGCTGTGGTAATGTTGGCATTGCTAGTCCTGGTGATGGTTTAAATTCAGACACATCTGTTTCTGTGCTGGTAGCTATAGTGAGGGTGAAGATATAAGTAATATTGAACCAGCCCATGGTTCTAAACTTTTAAGGAGAGACATTTTTATGGGGAAGCTGAGATATTCCTATGTGTGGAGTCTTAAAAACACAGAGTTGAAAGGAGAAGGAGCCCTAAGGCATAAGTGGTATATTTGATAAGCTAGTAGTAGAGACGTGGTAAATAAAACAAAAGTTATTGTCTCTCTGGTAGTGTGGGAGCAGTGGGATCAAACCACACAGGTGACAGGGGAGTGTTGACTTTTTGTACCAGTGGTCAAACAACTGAAGTCTCGATAGGTAGAGACCAGCAGTGGGATCTCAGGAATTTCTGAGAGACTAAACCTGGCAGCCTGATGTCAGTGCATGATGTACATCGAAAGCTGCTCATGCTCTAGCACTTCAGCAGGGCTTACTACTTAAATCTACCCTGTGGTTCCCTTTGAAGAAGTGGCTTGATCTGTAAGTAGCAATTTTAATTTCCCACAATTCTTCCAGTGCGGAACCACTTTATGGCTTTGTGAGAAATTCACTGCACATATCCAGCACTGAGTTGGCACTTTGTCCTGACTTCTGTTGTTGCCACTACAGTAGAGTCGCGGTTATCCGACCTAAACGGGTGCGCGGACGGTCGGATAACTGAAATGACGGATGATCCGGACACCCGTGGTGGCTGCCATTTTGGGGGCGTGTCAGGGGACATGTCGGGGGTGTGTCGGGGCATGTCTGGGGGTGCGGAAATGCCTGCAGCCACGCCCCCAGGCAGCCACGACATCGGTTAATCGGGAGCGTCGGATAAAAGGGACTCTACTGTATTGTCAGATAAACAGTATCATATTTTAGTAGGGGCAGCTCCAACTTGGAGCTAGCTCTTGTGGTGAGTGTATCTAGACATATGCCAATCAAAACAACAGTTTTCTACTAGTGTGGAGCAGATAGGAGTTAAAACTGGCAGGACAGTCAGTGTAGCATAGGGGTAGAGTATTGCAATAGGTTTTGGGACATTTAGGTTCAAATCACCATTCAATCTTAGGACTCACTGGATAACCTTGAGCCAATAACTGTCTCAACTGGTCCACCTCAGGAGGTTATTGTGAGGATAGAAATGAGGAGGAGGTCCATTTATGCTACCTGGAGCTCCGTGGAGGAAAGGCACGACAGACATGTAATAAACACATTAATAATTATGGCAGGGGTGGAGAGAATCTCTAGAAACAGCACTGTTGGTAGCAGCTTGGCTTGGGTGGCATTCCCTGTCCTTAATGGGAGCAGGAAAAGTGAAAGACCTGAAATGACACAGCAGGCCTCACCCCAGCCTCAGTGACCAATGGAAATTCTAAGAAAGGACTCATTGGGTCTTCCAGAATGCATAAATAGGGGCAGATTTACATCATTTTGCAACTTGCATTTCTTTTCCACATCTTTCGGATTGCCAAACAGACATTTAATTCCCAGGGGAGATTTCCACCCTCCTATAAGGAATGTGCATCTCCCTTGGAAAATATGTCCAAATCTGTATTAGTACAATGCCTTTATTACGCCAGCCAAGGGGTACAAAAACTAGTGCAAACTTACCAGTTTAACCTGATGATGAATTCATGGTGTGTCTTTGCAAAGGGGCAGTGGAAGTAAGTTGAGTCGCACTGCCTTCTATTTATACCGTGTTTAGAATGAATTAAAAGTAACTCACAGGCTCCTGGCAAGAGTTGTAAATGAATGTATTATTGACAACTTCTGAAAATGCCAAGTCAAAAGAAGGCAGTGAGGAGAAAGAGATTCAGTTCCACTCAGTATTCAGGAATTTACACCAGAGAGACATGTAAGAGATATAGATTGGAACTTGTCTTTATAAAGTGTTCATTTGGAGAGGGTGAATGATCAGATCGCATGCTTCACACTCTCTATTTGTAATAAGACTTGCTCTGAATGGCAACCTTCATTGTTTAACATCAGGGGCTATGATCTTAATGTTATTGCAGACTTTTAAGACACAGCAAAGTAAACCCAGAAATACTGCACATAAAAATTGGAGATTACATTAAACTATATCAGTTCCACCACCCTATTCACTTATTAAGTGGTTTACACATTGTAATATATACAGCTGCTAACAGCTACACCATAAATCTATCTGACATTCAGAAGCATTGCCTTGTGATGAGTCTGCATCTGCGTAGTGGGCTGGGCTCAGAATACGGTGCTTGCTCATGCCATTGTGTGGCTGTGTAGAGTGTGCAAAAGTTTAATCTTTTCTCTCGTGTTTTTACAGTACTTTGAAAATTTCCTAGATCCTATCTGAGTGCTAGATAAAAAGGTTGTATCATCAGCATACAGCAGTATTTGAACCTTTCTGTTTCCAAAAGTAGGGAAACAGTAGAGGTCCATTAGAAATTAGATTGTTCACACAGAAAGTAAAAGGGGTCAATAGATAAAACCTCTAGGAGAGGTCACAAGAGGATATATGACACTCAGTTCTGCTTCTCCTTTTTATCTTACCTAGGTGAGTCAGTTGAAATTCTAAACTAACATGTAAGAATGAATGCAGGCAAATAAAGTGAAAATCACAATGAGAGAGAGAGGGACACAGACTGATGGTGGGGAGGTCTACTGATTCTGAAGCAGTGATAAATGGGCATCCCTGGACTTGTTTTGGAAAGCTTCATGTCATAATAACTTAATTTGGACTTGATTTGGACTAGTCCTGAAAGTGTTCATTTAAACTCAGGTCATGTTGAAATCTGTGTATTTTCCTACTCCTGATAATTTACCTGGATACTTCTTCCCCAGCCCCCTCACAAGCTGTCCAGTGAAGAACATCTTGAAGAGGCTTCTCACTTTACACAACTCACTTTACACAACTGCCCTCAAAGCATAAGGTGGCCAAAACAGAAAGACAAGCTATGCAGTTGTAATATTTGTGACAAGTCCTCCTGTTATTCAGAAGGAGATGCATACCTTAAGTGGTAGAAGGCAAACATAACCCCATATCACTGCTCCAGACAACCCTTTACTCGCTGATCTCTGGTTGCATCAAATGCCACAAGTGGCCACCTTGGTTCTCCAGAGTAATGCCACCTTTGGGTCCTGATGAAGATAAGTAGCACAAGGGGCAGGAGGTGGTGATGGCAGATGAATGGTCATGGCGCTTCTCCTCCCATCTTGGCAATTTCTTGGACAGTTCCATTCCTTGACCCAAGCCATTATTTCAGAAAAGTCAGAGTGAGCCATAAACCTGTCAGTCTCAGGACTTACATTGACTTGAGAGGACAGATGGCATTCTAGAGAGAATAATCATCATTCGGGTCACTGCCAGATGCAGGACCAGAACCAGAAGACTAAACTTTTCATATACTCAACAGATTTTGCTTCCTGATTCTTATTCTGAAGAGGCCAAGCAGGCCTAGTGTGTGTTTAGCTTAGATATAGGTTATAGGAAGAGAATCTGGTGTACCATAATTGCTTGGAATTGTAGTCTCCCAAGATTCTGAGCCCATACTAACGGCATAGGGGTCCCAAAAATCTAACACATACACATCTTGCAACAAACTCACAAACTAAGAAGCACAAACGTCAGCAATATAGACACATTGTTCTGGGCTCTCTGTTCACAATAACCAATATCAGAAATAAGCCTACAAAAGACATTCTAGAGGCCAAATTAAATGTTACACTACAAACACATGTAGCAGTCCCTTGATTTTATTATTTCAGAGCAAAGTAATGAAATTTCAGTAACTGCTGAGAAGCACTAATGCTATTTCTCAGTTTTTTAACATCGATGTAAGAGAGCACCTCTATCTGAATCAGGGGTAGAGAATGTGTGGCCTTCCAGATATTGTTGTACTCCCAATCCCATCATTCCTAGCAGCAAAACCACAGTGAGTAGAGGTGGGGGTTGCAGTCCAACAGCATCTGGAGGGCCCTGCCATCCCTGGTCACATAAGTTAAAATAGCAAGGATAACTAGCAGGTGTTTAACAAAGAACTCTTGAGACAGTAATCAAATAATGTTCTTAGAATTAAAACCTATTAAAAGTGGAATAAAAACATTTACTAGAGAACCATTAGAAAAAAATTAGCCTTACAAGATTAGCAGTTTAATTTATATGTGGGGCTGTCAATTAAGATTACAATTAAACACAAGCAAATACTCATTAAACAAAGGTTTTCCTTCTTCTATTTTGATTTTTCTCAGTCACCACCAAGCACAAATAAAAGGCCCAAAGAAATGATTCTGCAATAGATGATGTATCCAAAAGAGTCATTTCTTTTATTGATATCTAATCAACGAGCTATAAATTATGCAGCCGCAAATGGAAATCAATGACATTATGAAATAGTTTATTCTTGATATTTACTTTAGAATTCAGTTGAGCTGCCATAGGCCCAGCCCACTTCACAGCAAGTAACAAAAAAATACTCAGATTCAGAGCTTGGAGAAGTTACTCCTCTGGATTACAACACCCTGAATCTTTTGGTCAACATAGGGGACAGGTCTATCAGTGATTATTTTCCCACCATCACTAAACAAATACCTGGGTTCAGTGTCCCTTTGAATGCCAGCTGCTTAGTTGCAAAAAATGGAAAAAGTCTCTTTCCTTCCTGCCCTTCTGATGAGTTCCTTAAAGAAATTAAGCTGGCCATAAACACAGTGCTGGACTACAAAGGTTCTTGTTCTGATCTAGAAGGGTTCTTTTGAAGTCCTTGAGATGATGCAGACACCTAATCACCATCTCTCCGCTGCTTACAGTTTTCATTCCCGTCTTTCAATGGTTGTTTTTGCTCCCAGGTCCATAAAGTGCAGATCCAAATGTGTCACTTAAGACCACCTCCATTCCCAGGTTCCTTTCTTCATGCCCTTCTCTGCGCTTATGTAACACCACAGGAACTCTGCCAGTGGCTCACAGAATGACAAACAACAAACAACCTCTCATTTATTATTTTAACCCCAAAATGAAATGAAATATATATATTTTTTGAATTAAATGCGTGGTACTGCCCTTGCTCTAAAAATAATGCAGAAAGAGGCTGGCCATAATAAAATGGAGATGAAATACAAATGTAAAATTGAAACATAGGAAAACATTTAAAATAAATTAGTAATTTTTTAAAAAAAAAAGCGTACATCAGTTAAAATCTACTTCAGCACAAAAGTCAGCCTATAATCTCCAAATTTGTCTAAATGAAACACCTTTATGCATTTGGGGAATGAACTAGCTTTGATTTTCTAGGCAGGAATACCAGAGGTTGGGAGTAGCCACCAAGACACTCCTCTCCTGTTTCATTCCAAGAGTACATGCAATGGTGGCAGAACAGAGTAAGGGACCTGAAGAAACAGTCAGAAAAGACACACAAGGACAGGCCTAACATTACCCATGTGAAACTCTAGTAGAGAAGAAGTTGTGATTTTAAATCAGAGGCCAGCAAATGGAGACTGGGATGAGGCTGGTAGACTTTGGCCTGTCTAAAGTAATGTAGATATACATGCAGAATTAAGGGTAGAACATTTCTCCACAATGCATCCCAGAGTTAACACCCATGATTCTTATGTTTTGGAGCCTCAATAAACTAGACTAGCAAAGTTTTATTAGTGAGAGAAGGTTGTTGTTTATTCAAAGTAAATGATCCCAATTTTTGGTATTATTTTTGAACCAGGTGTATTTTTCTACGAATTTGAACTCTAAATTTTCAGAGAATCCAGGAGTCCAGTGTTAGGACTTGATACAATGGCTTAACAGGACAGCTTCACAGCATCCCCCCACCCCCATGTCTGTGCATGACAGAGAGAGAATACTTTTATTGTGAAAAGGTAGAACTGAACGGTGAGAAGAAATCAATTAAAATTATTTAAACTGCAAGACCATGTCACTAAAAAGCTTTAACAAGTTTGGTTAGTCGTCCTGATGAGAGAGTGCTCCTTTGTAACATACACGCACAGAAATTATGCCTCTGGATAGCAGTTGTTGAAGAAATGAGCAGAATGGAGTGATTACACCTATGTTTGCTTGTGTGATGCCACAGTTGGACATGTACTGTGCAGCTTTGAGCAAGCTGCTACAATCAATAAATGACATCACTGCGCATGTTATTAGGATAGTTCATTTCAATCAAATTAGGTATCGACAGGGGAAGTGTGACCCTGCTGGTACCCTTGGACTTCTCAGCGGCTTTCAATACCATAGACCATGGTATCTTTCTGGAACGCCTGAGAAGGTTAGGGATCGGGGGCACTGCACTTAAGTGGTTCCAGTACTATCTCTGAGGTAGATACCAGATGGTGATGCTTGGGGACAGCTGCTCCTCAAAAAAGGAGCTTAAATCTGGCATCCCTCAGGGCACTGTCCTGTCCTCAATGCTATTTAACATCTACGTGAAACTGCTGGGAGAGATCATCAGAAGATATGGAGCAAGGTGCTATCAGTACGCTGATGACACCCAGATATATCTCTCCATGCCTTGGATAATAGCATCAACTAAGGGTGGCATGTTGCCTCTGAATGAATGTCTTGAAGCACTAATGGTCTGGATGAGGAAAAACAGACTGAAGCTGAATCCAGATAAGACAGAGGTACTCGCTGTTAGGGGCCCTAGCCCAGACATGGAGGTCTGTCAACCAGTGTTAGATGGGGTCACAGGAAGTTATCCCCTGGCAGCTTAGTGCTCTCCAGATGTGTTATATTAACCATTATCCCTAGCCAACACATTTTGAGGGCACCAAGATAGAGAAGACTGCAGATAAAACCTCAAACAACCTAAAAACTGACAAACCTTGCTCAGTAAGTTCATTCTCACTTTTGTTATTGTGCTTTCTGTTTGGAATTTGCCAAAACAAAATCAGGCTGTCTTCTAAAGGTCTCTTTAAAAATCTACTTAGCTGTCAACACAGTGTGAAATACTGAATTAGGCATTAATGTGAAATTTATAACCTTGAGAATCTGGGATGTATTGTTCTGAAAACAAGTTTTGAGTAATCTTTGGAAACCTGGAATTGTTTGCTACTCATTTCTCCTAAGTTGCAGAACAGATGGTGGCCCTAGGCCTTTTTGGCTGGCAGTTTGTTCCTGTACCTTTTAATTCATGACACTATCAGAGCTTGGAAAAGTTGCTTTTTTGGACCACAACTCCTGGATCCTCAGGCTGGCTTGGAAATTTTGGGAGTTGTCATTTAAAAAATAATAATAATCTAAGTCCTTCACAAGACCTACTTTATCATTTGCACCCATATTTTCTCCTAATTCTGTATCCAAAAGTAATGAATCTTCCTACCAAAAAATGATATTGTAGTTATACAGATAGTATAAAGTTAATTTTACGGAAGCACCATTTTTGGAACTGGCTTATGTAATTGCAAAGGTTGGTCATTTTTAGTGCACAATTCCACATGCTGTGTGGAATAATTTATGGAGAAAACTAGAAGGACACATTTCAGCCTTTGTTTTATAGCCTATCAGATACTGTCTCTCTGATGTTACTTGTTTATATTAGGAGCACTATTTGGTTCCTTGGTTTGCAGAGGTTATTCTCATTTCTTATTTGTTATGGGGGCGAAAAAAGACGTTCTGTATTGGCACATTCTTTTTATGCTCTGGCCATGGTACTGAAAAACAGTGGAAAGGAAAGCTACTGCTGTTCATTGCAATGTGATTGAGTATGAAATCTTGATAGTATTTACAGGCATGTCTATACTCATTTTTTTTTTTTTTACAATCTGTAGCGTATTTCTTCCTTCCCTTTCATGGGCACCACACACTATAAGTAACAACATAAAGGGGAACTAAATCTGCAAATGTTCTGAGAATGTCAAGATATGACCTTTAATCCCTTTTCTGAGATACAGCAATAAAGACGTGGAGCCTTTATCAATGAAGAGTTCGAATTTTCACAAACCGAGAGGCTGAACTTGTTTTGCTGCTTGAGGAATAAAACTAAAAGCATTAGACTAAAGGTATTCTAATCTTTCTTTCTTTCTTTCTTTCTTTCTTTCTTTCTTTCTTTCTTTCTTTCTTTCTTTCTTTCTTCCTTCCTTCCTTCCTTCCTTCCTTCCTTCCTTCCTTCCTTCCTTCCTTTCACACATTGCCATACTGAGCATTTCTCTGCATGCTACAGTTATGCATTTTATCCCAAAATTTAATCAGGAATCTGAACAATATGTCTTAGAGCAGGGAAAATCCTTTCTCTTTTTTGTAAGTGATATTGCACCCCAACACATCTAAGAGAGGATTCAATTAACAGTGATGCTTTTGTGTCCTACCACTTCAGTGGTTCAATCTGCTGCCTGTGAAGTCCCATCCATTCTGTCAGAGGAGGGGCTGGCTCTGGATTAGTTGTAGAAAAGCATGTATGAGTAGCTGATTAACTCTTTCTTCCCCAGCCAGAGGAACAGAAACAAAGGCTTATAAAGCAAACTCCTGAAAGGAAATGTCCCTTATGTAAGAAAAGAGGGCAAAAGGCCTTGGTGAAGGGCAGGGTATCTACCTTCTGGGTTTGATGATTTTTCATACAGAGCAAATGCAAAACCAGCCTCTTAGGAGTCACCAGTCCAAAAGAAACAACTGAACATATGCCTACATTCTCCTCTGTGGATTCATGCGAACATTTCTTTTGTGCATGAGTGCATACTGGGCCTTCATCCCACTTTGGCTTCCCAAGGAGAGGTGAGTCTGATTTGAAAAGAAACTAGAGGCCCTCATGTCTCAAGGAAACCTGCTCATTCATCTTCTCACCTATGCATAATTCATCTCCTATCTATAATGAATGCCAGGAGAAATGACTGGTGCTTTATGCACGTGTGTGGCTATGACAAATAAAGCTCCTGCATTTTCATCCTGTGTAAACTCTTGCCATGGGCTACTGATTGAGCATACAAAAATCCAGAGGGGAATGCCACTTGCCTTGAGTTTAAACTGCCCCCTTCCCATTGCCAACATACATACAGCAGCCGCAGATCTGCTTAAGAGTCCAGGAAGCAGTCTCAGTCATACTACTGCAGTGTCAGAAATAAATGGAAGGTTTGTTAGGGTTTGGAAACCAGTGCCTGATCCTGTCCTCCAAGGTATATCTACAAGAACTCTCCCATTGTATGTTACCAATGCCCCCCATGCCTGCCTGCCGACTTCCATCATTACCTGCCTACGATTGCAGGATTCATGTCTATATACTACTGTCCCCACCCCCATTTATTCTGTCTTTCTCAGAGAAACACACCATAAAGCAGAAGCCTCTCCAAAGACACCTGGGAGATCTGACCCCCAAACCAGACAGAGTCAGACACAGTTCCCCCTCCTGCTGCCTGAGGCAGACTGCTGTTGCAATGACAAAAATGCCTGGACACAAAAACACACACCTCTGTTTTAACACCAGGAATCCAAGTGGCTCCCTTGCACATCCCCAAGGAAAAGGAATCAGCTCCTCACACCCACTCCCGTCCCCACTCTCACGTTTTCAATTGTCCCAGAATCTGCCTCTGATAATATTGCCTGGAATCCCCTCTTTCCCTCAAGACAGGGAAATCCCTTTTACCTTCTGAGAGCTGAAGGACTGGGTCCAATGATACAAAACCAGCCTCTCCTTGGATCGGAAAGCGGGGTGGGTCGGATCCTGGTTTTCCTCGGGCTCCGTAGATTGGCCTGCCTCATTCTCCAGGGCTGAGATGGGCCACCAGCTGCAGTTGGTGGGAGTCACATTGTTGGGAGTCGCCATGACAGCCCGAGCTGATGGAAGAACGGGGAGAGAGGAAGAGCTGCAGCTGCTGTACTATCGGAGCATCACATGGGTCTCATGGAAACAGCATCATTCCCGAAGCCAAAGGGGCTGCATTGCATTACTCACTCCGGATTGGCGAGGGGGAGGCCGGGGCAGCAGGATCAGCAGCAGCAGCAGCAGCAGCAGCATCTGGCTCCAGAAGAAAAGCAGAGGTGCATCGCTCCCTCGGTGCGTGCGCGCGCGTGCGCGCGCGTGTGAAACCACAGCCCCTTTTACAACAACAGAGGCACACTGCTGCACTGCTCATCCATTGTTCCAATTGCAGACACAACAGACAGCTTGTGCCACCTGACGACCAACCCGAGAGTCTCCTCCACACACAACGGGAGAGCCTGCATTTTCTTAGCAACACAGGACAGCCTCCTTTATCCAAATCGGCTGGTGAGGGGGTAAAGCAGAAGGCTCGGATAATCAGGTATCCAAGTAAATGAACGCCAAAGGGTTAATTTTCTCTGCTGTGCGCAAGCAGGTTTAGAATTCTGACAGCGGTTCTCCCCCACCCCTGTGCAATCCTGAAGTACTAATTATGCAAATTACTGTGTGTTTCTGCTTTGTTCTGTTGCTAAATCTGAAACCTCTTGCTAATCCTCAGGAGGAATTTCCTGACAGTCAGGGCTGTCCGACAGTGGAATGTGCTGCCACGGAGTGTGGTGGAGTCTCCTTCTTTGGAGGTTTTTAAGCGGAGGCTGGATGGCCACTTGTTGGGAGTGCTTTGAGGGTTTTCCTGCATGGCAGGGGGTTGGACTGGATGGCCCTTGTGGTCTCTTCCAACTCTACATTTCTATGATTCTATGATTCTATGATTCTGAAGCAGAGTCTCTCACCTCCCTTTCGGATTTCAAAATCCCATAAAGGGAGATTGGGACTTGGTAAGCACTAGGAAATACTGGCAAATTCATTGAGGCTTTGTCGCCTAAATGGAACCCCCATATTCAGAAGCAATATATCTTTGAATTCTGGGAAGAGCTAGATGAAGACTTCCTGGCTTATCTTATCCTTTGCTTGTTAACAGCAGAACGTGGGGAACCTCTTTCAGCCTTTGGACCAAATTGAGTTTCAGGATTCAGAGAAGTTTGAAAAGGTCTCCTGCATCCTTGAGGCAAAGCCAAAAGCTGGGACCAATACTACCAACATATTTTAGCTTAAAGCTGTTATTGTCAATAACTAAACCTTAGTTACTAATTAGTTTGGACAATGCAGGGATCAATGGACAAAACAAGCAAAACAGATGCATTATATATTATTTTCCAAAATGTGATGGAATTGCGTTCAGTTCTTAGTGTCTCCAGTTAAAAGGATCAGATAGCAGGTGATGAGAACAGTCCTCTCTGAGGCCGTTATGAGCCATTACAGGACTAGATGGGGATGTGGATGGCTGCATGATTCCCACTCCTGGGGAACTTTCCTCTGGCGCCTCTCCCTCTAGTACACCTTAAGTGAATAGAGAGCTTTTGTACTAGGCTTTGCCTTTGCTTTTGCCTCTGCTCCCAGATATCAGAATTTTAAATTCAAGAACTGGCAACTCTGTTCCAGAGTCAAATGCCTCTAGGAACAAAGGGATGATCTAGGCCAAGGCTAGGGAATGTGTGGCCCTCCAGATGTATATTACTGACTTGCACCTACTATCAGCCCCACAACCGGCATAGTCCATGGTGTGGGATTATGAGACTACACTCCAAAATCATCTGGAGAGCTACATGTTCTCTATCTCTGGGGTAGACACTCTTGAACAAGGGTCTAGATTTCAGTTCAAGAACAAATATGGGAAATACATATTCTCTTGACTCAATAAAGAACTTCTGCTGTTTCTGTCTGATTTAGCCACTTGGGAGTTCCCATTCTGATGGAGCATTATTATAATGGGATCCTCCAGATCTTGTTGCACTACAACAGTGGTTCTCAACCTGTGGGTCCCCAGATGTTCGTGGACTTCAGCTCCCAGAAGCCCTGAGCATTGACCACAGTGGCTGGGGCTTCTGGGAGCTGAAGTCCACGAACATCTGGGGACCCACAGGTTGAGAACCACTGCACTACAACCTCAACTAGGGTTGATGGGAACTTGTGTCCAACATGGTTTGGAAGGCCTCAGGGTCTTTGTTCCTGGTCTACCAAACCTCATGTCTAGTTCACAATGATCAGGTACCTGCAGAGCCTCATCCCCCCGCACCACAGAGCCTATTATGTGCATCATGCTGCCAGTTCCCAATTCAGCTGCTTATCTTGGTGACTGTTGCCTCCACGCTTTGGCTCAGAAGGAGTAAAGAACAGCAACTGTCATAGTCATTATGTTGTCATTCTCTAACAAGTAAATATATGCAGAAATGAAGACACCGAGGATCCACTGATGGTAGAGGGGCATCTTGTCCAAGGGTCTCCGAAATGTGGAATTGGACAAGTGCTCCTCAGTTGGAGTGATCAGAAATCCCCACTATGTTCTCGTCTTGAAAAGGGTAGTTCTGTCAACATGTAATTCCAAATGGCTTAGCCAGGCTTGACGAATGTGCCTTTTTAGATGTTGCAGGACAGCAATCCCATCAGTTATAGCCAACTGAGATAACAGGATAGGAAGAAAGAAGTTGCAGCCCAAGAACATCTGAAGGGATACATGTTTGCCATCCATCCTCTCAGACAGTTTTAAATAATAATACAGAGAAGTATGTTTACTGTATCAGCTGTGTGTTCCTCTTACCAAATGCAGATGCTACCTTTATTTTTGTGTGTTTTAAAAGAAAAAAGTAGGCATGGTGGCAATAAAGCCAAGCATGAAGCATCATGCAGTTCTCATAATGTGCAACCATTTTGTAAACTGAGACTGTTATACTAACCCTTATATATGAGTAGCCATAAAGAGTTCCCATTTTTCATCCTTAACTCTCCCATAGAATCAAAACTAGACATGAGGTGGGAGTTATGCAACCTAAACTCTGTATTTTCCTTTTTGTAAAAAGCAGCAGAGAATCTTTGAACAAGACTAAGATTGTTGCTAAATTCCCACAAGCTGTTCCTCCCACTGAATATAGTAGAACTCTCAGGGACAGCCGTGTGGACACGAAATGAGTTATTGCCACCCTGTGGTCTGGAATCAATAGCACACATTTGATGACCGCACACCACATTTTGTATTATTTTCAGTTTTCATGCCTTGACTAGCAAAATATAGTAGTGTAACTGGCTCTACTTTTACCTTGCTTTTCCAGCAACATCTATGAAAATAACTCAGTAAGTAACTCTCAGCATTTCCCCTTTGTTTGGTGCTCTCCTGCTCTAGTTCTGGGGTTTCACTAACTATGGCAGCTAGGGACAGTAGAAGAACACATCTGGAGGACTAGGTTTTAGAAGTTTGTTATATGCAATATTTAGAAACTGAAGATTTGTGATAAAATATTCTGGAGTAATTCCACCCTAGGCTTTAACTATGGCTTAAGGACTGCACATTCTATCCAGCTAAGACAGATAATCGTACACACAGCTTTCTGTATTTCCCTTTGTGTCAGCATAGTACTATGTGTTTTCCTCAGTTGCACCTTCCTGCATCTATGGGCCAGTCTACATTTGACAGAGGATAGGAAAAAGCCATAGAAAGCATCCTCTTAGTAGTCAGAACCACCACCTTTGTAAAAAATTGGCTGCTTTTGTTTTTAACAGTAGGGAGGGAATGCTTTTTTGGTTTCCTACTTTGTCTTTAATAGTAAAACCATCTTGAAAGCAGATCGGATGTTTCCTGAAATCAGGTAAAATAAGTTTTACTTGCTTAATTTTTGCACGCTAAGTTGCTGTCAAAGGTAGAGGAAAAGAGCTACTTTTAAAAAAACCCTGACAACATAATTTTCAAAATGGCTTGCCACTCCAGTATATAAGATTGTGCTCCACTAACAAGGCAGGGGGTAGGAAAGACTGGTTGTGCAGTCCTGGTTGTGCAGTTGTGATTGGTTGCACAGTTGTGACACATAAGATAATGCAAGAATGAATGTGGCATGGGACAGTGGATACACTGGTTCCAAACAGTTTTAGGTTCAAATTCTACTTCAGCAAAGATTCTCACTGAGTGACACTGGGCCAGTCACTGCCATTAACATGGACTACTTACAAGGCTCTTCAAGACAAAATTGAAAAATCCCACTGCATTCCACCATAGGTACAAGAAAGACAGGATACAATCTGCTGAATTAACACAGGTTATCCCTCCCAAATTAACTTGCCCCTAGTACTTCTTCAGACTTAGGGTAGAAGCCCTTAAAACAAACCCCCTCAATAAATTTTATGCTGCCTTGGGGTGTAGCAAAGCTGTCAAGAACTAAATGATTTTTAAAACACAGGAGTAGCATTTAAATTCACTTAGAACTGAATTTTGATGATATTCAAGAATAAAAATTTCAATGGGAAAGTTGTAAACATTGATTCCTGAAGTTTGTTCCATGCCTAACAATTTTTATTTCAACCCTCTCAGTTCTTGTATTCAGTATTGAAATGTATAACATTTATATTTTCTGATCTAATACTGTTTTCAAGCTCTTTTGAAATGCCAAAGGATCTTCATCCTTCTTTAAATGAGAATGTATGTCAGGAAAAGTAAGATAACAAAAATGTCCTCATGTCTGCACGAAACTTGATCCCTCCCCCCGTCTCTCCAACACAGAACTGGGATCAGTTTTCAATATTCGCAAACCAGACTTTGGCCATTGTCCCACTGAATTCTCTTACTCAACTAATTAAAATATTGCACATTTCAAATTAAGAGCAAG
Organism: Iguana delicatissima; assembly: GCA_948472985.1. Lineage (NCBI taxonomy): Eukaryota > Metazoa > Chordata > Lepidosauria > Squamata > Iguanidae > Iguana > Iguana delicatissima. The sequence continues at coordinate 30,629 of CAOKZL010003346.1, read as the reverse complement.
GGGTGGAATCTTTGTTGCTGTTGTGTGTCTTCAAGTTGTTTCCAACCTACAACAACCCTACAGCTTTTTCCTGGCAAGATTTGTTCAGAGGGAATTTGCATTTGCCTTCCTATGAGGTTGAGAAAGTGTGACTTGCCAAGCACACCCAGTGGGTTTCTTACTCTGGTCTCCAGAGTCATAGTCTGATGCTCAAACCACTACACCCCGTTGGTGCTCTGACAGTTCTGAATAAATTACAGTATTGCTAGGACAGCCTTGAGAACTGTTGCAAAAGCTCCATCTACTGGTCTATCTATTTCATACTAAGTGGTATATAAAATGCAATTTTAAAGTGCTTCATTGAGCACCTGGACCTCCAGTTGCCTTGTACTTATTAAGTAAGGACAAGCTTCTGCTGAACAAAAAGAGCGCAAGTTGATCTTGCACAATATAGTTCATTCCAGCAATGGCTTTTCTTGCCTTCCTAGGACCCTGAAATGGGAAACAGAAAATACAGTCAGCCCTCCATATTTGTGGGTTTCACTTTTGCGGATTTGATTATTCACGGATTATTTGCTGTCACTTCGTATGCCTCCCTATGCCATTTTTAATAGGGACTCCAAGCCTTGTGAGACTGAGAAACTGCAAATTAGGCTTGTAAGTCCTTATTAAAAATGGTGTGGGGCAGCAGTGGATGTGGCAATAAGCCCCACCAGCCACCCACCTGTGCCTTGTGAAGGAACCCCAATGCCTCAAAGGAATCCATGGTGGGTTGAATATGGTAATCATACTTTTCTGTGTATTAAATATGGTTTGTAAAGGCCTAGGGTTATTCACGATTTTTCCACTTCCACGTGGGTTCTGTGCCCCTAATTCTAGCAAATGTGGAGGGAGCATAAGATTCTGTGCTTCAGAAACACTATTAAAAGTAGCATGGATTTCTCTTAATCCAACAATGGCAAGGCAAATTTTATCTTCAGAAAAACTGGAAATGGTAGGGCTATCTGTTTTGTTTGATTTCACTATGTGTAGGTTTAGACCCTTTTAAAGTGGGTGTGGTTACCATGGTTTCCAAGGCAAGTTTGCTCACAAGGCAGTGATTCAGCTGTTCCATCATAGTCTGTGTATTTTCCCTACATGATAGGAGATGCTCCAGTACAGGTGAGAAGCTGCTCATCAACAATAAAGCAGTTTACACAAACAAATTAATTAAATCCTTTAAAAATTTTTACAGTGGTAACTGGACAACATGGTGCAGAGACTAATACTGACATCTAGGGGATGGCACATCTATGTATCACTTAATGACTGCAGTAAGAAGTGGCAATTTTAACATGTAAAATTAACCACCACAGGCTAAACTTTTAGTTCTCTACAAATATGATGCTCTAGAATGGAGCCTGGCCACATATTCGGCTTAAACGTCACTGACAATAATCATCAAGAACACAATCCATTAGTAAGTCCTCTTGTACAAATTCTCTGAAAAGGAAACAAATTGTCAGACTATTGTTTTCAATGGAATTTGTCTGACATAGCAAAGGTTCAAAGTACAGCATTGTTTTCAACGGGACTTCTATGGCACAGCACAGTGTCAAGAAATGAAACCATCCATATGCATATCTGAGCCATCCTAAATTTTGTAGTATTTCCTAGTAACTAGTTCACTCTTTTAAGGCAGGAGGTGGCATAGGGCCTCATACAAATAATACTTTTTAGTTGCTCCACTTGCTTTTCTCTTTATTCTCAAAGAACTCTGCACTCATCCAAATCACTTTCCTCGAAATCCTATAAAAAGAAAATGGATTTCTTGCTAGACAAAGAGTAATTCCTTGTTGTAGGGGGCTGTATTTGTGGCTATCTACGGAAGTACTCAGCTGGTTCTGCATGGTCCTCTGATCTAGGTCATCCCAGTGGTTCATGGTATAAATGGGTGCTTTCAATATTCAGACTCATAGGTGAAATTGTATTAGTTCAGAAACAAACTACACAATTCACAGCAAGGGCACAATATTTTAATTTTTAAAGAAAGCATTATACCTCAACGTTAAGAAACACATAGATAAGAATCAGTGGAACACAGTTTTCCCTTTGGCCTAATTTGTAAGCTTGTGCAACATATTTAACCTGCAGTCTTGTAGGTTTGTATTGTTAGGCCTAAAATTGTTTGTTCCATCTAGAGTAGACAGTGGACCACTGGAACATATATAGTATTAACTTACCAAGTGCCCATTGATTCAGTGGCTCGACTCTAGTTGATACAAACAATTGCTTAAGCCTTAATCTACTTTCCTTTGTAAGGTGCTAGTAGAAGCGGAGAGGGAGGCAGACCTTTTGAGGCTACAAATGGCTTACAGACATCCACTGATAAAAGTGGACTAAATTTTTTGTGGCATATGCAAGTGACTTTGTTCTGTGGAATCTTGGAACATCCATTGACACTGATTACCATGCTTACTAAGAAGAATCCAGTGTCTGATTACGCAACAATTCTTCTTAGTGTGTGTCCATACCAGTACTTTTGTTGTTATATTTAAGTTCACTTTAACACTTATAAATTCAGCATAAGAATCTACTTTGAAGGAGTATAAGAGGCTCTGACAGCAAAGGCAGAGCGGGACAGTGGCTGAAGAAGAAACAATGCAGACTTCTGTACCTCTTCAAAATAAGGAAGCTTTTCTACAAAAAACAAACAAACAAAAGAACAAAAAAACAAAAAACCAGAACTGAAGCAATAAACTGGAAAAGAGGGTTGGCAGACTGTGGGATTAGATTTTTTTTAAGCCCATTTTTAACAATTCCCACAGAAATGCTGGCCAAAATGATATTCATGTTGGCTAAGTGTTTAAAATTGATTTGTGGGGTTCTTCTCAGGCAAAGCATCTGAGGCATTAAGGAAAGCTAGAAAGGTGGCAGGCAAGCAAAATTGCTCAGATAGATTGTGCACATCCCTCCTCATGTCAAACCACTTCTTACACATCTCTGTTCAGTCTGACCTGAAAACTCTGTAGAACAGCAGCAAGGAAGCATATTAACTTTTTCATTGCATGAAGTGGGTTATCTAAATCATAATGCAACTCAATAATTTTCATTTGAGATTAGAATTTGCTGGGTTCCAAGCAAGTTCAAATTTAGAGAGAGCAGTATTTTTAAAAACTGCTACTTTAGGAAACTGATTTAATATTACAATGAAGCAAGAGGAAAACTTAAGTTAGGGTGATTTTATGTATCTTTATGACAGAAATTGTCTCTCTTTTTAAAACTTTATTTAAAAAACTATACTGTATAGAGCAAATAAAGATTTGATCAAACATGCCGCAACAACAATGGACACATTTCCAATCATGGCACTGAGGGAATATCTCACTATCACCACTGAATTTCCAACCCATGCATGATTATCATGTCAAGTGTACATCATCTCTGCCATGTGAGACATTTTCTTTGGAATATATAAGTAATATTCCAGGTACCCTGAAAGATCTTCAATAGTCACATCATCCACAAAGACTCGAGCTTGCTCAGAACAAGACCGGGCTGAACCTGAAGAACCCATACCAGAAGGTGATCTGTTTGGCAAAGACTGTGAGCGTACTTCCAGGACTGCCTTTTCACATTCTGATAGGACGCTCCGCAAGCCCGAAAATGAATATGCTTCTATTGCTTGCCATGGTTTGCACTGGCACTCCTTGTCCACACAAGGGCATTGCTTCTCATAATTCAATTTGGACAGTGACTGGAAATCTGAAGGTTGGCTAGGATCCAGGTTGGTTTCAAATGTCAAAGAAAAGGCAGGACAATTCTTCCTCGAGTTTTCCAAAGCCTGTTCACTGGTAGCAGTATTCTGATGTTCTTCTCTGGCTCTAGTGCATTTGCTCTTGTCAAAAAGTGGACACCTTTTTCCTCCCAAGTACAGCTCTTCTGTAACACCAGGATCTGGACCACTTTTGTTCTTTGAAACATCAATCTGGCTTTTATGTTTCAGTTGGTTACCTGTGGAGGATGCTTTCATACTGCAGTATGTAAACTTGGGAGGATGCAGGACAGGAGATTTGGAACGCCTACGACGCTGTGGTCTTGTTGCCCCTCTCAAGGATTTCCTTGTACACCTGAAATAGAAGACAGTATTATTTAGCAGAAACTGGAACAGACATTTATTCCAAGAATGAGATAGCCTATTTTCCTTAAAATGCTTTTGTTGACATTCTGTCAATGAAAAAAAAATAGCATCTCATCATTCCAATTGATTCTCCTCCCCTCAATAAAGTAAAATAAAATAAAATAAAATAAAATAAAATAAAATAAAATAAAATAAAATAAAATAAGCGTACAGAGGGAGGGGTTCAGGCAATGCAACTATAATATAATGAGAAAGACCTACTATAATTATCCATCTATCATGTTATTTATACCCAACCTTTTTCCATACTGGTATTCAAGGCAGCTTACAAAAGACAGAAAATCATAAGAAAAATACATATAGTTAAAGACTATATGTATTTAACTACAGGATTAAAACCATTTCTAAAATTACTTTTAAAAAGTCCCTTCTCTTGTTAATACACAATTCCCATCAAGTTGCTGGAACAGAAAGATCTTCACCTGACGCTGAAAAGACAGCAAAGAAGGAGTGATCTAAACTTCCCTAGGGAAGGAGTTCCAAAGTCTCAGAACAGTAACAGAGAAGGCCCTCTCCTATGTTCTCACCAAAATGTGCCTGTGAAGATTTTACACCTTTGACAGGCTCATATAGAAATATATGGTCCTTCGAATAGCCTGACCCTGACCTGTATAGGACTTTATAGGTCATACTAGCACCATGAATTGTGCTCAGTAACAAATTGGTAGTAGCACAAGGCAGTTTTCCCCAGTCATTTATAAACTAAGCTTATAACCAGACAAGACATTAAAGGAAGGCAGCCAAAGAGTGGAAGAAGAATCACATGGTACAGTAAATTACACCATGTTTGATAGGCATAATTAACAGAAAATGAAAGAATTCAGAGAAGGATTTGAACATGCCATTACTAATGACATGTCTTACCCATGCCAAGTTTCCCTGGAACAGCCAGTTTGATGTCTGCCTCCATCAACAGCAATTCTAATTGGAACCCTCAGTCCTTCACTCAAAGAGGCAGATCTGAGGATAAAAGGATAAATAGGATGTTAAAGTACTACTTTAGATTAAAGTCTCTGCAGATAGATTTCCATTATACATGCTCTTTATAATTATCCATCACATCAAACAGAATGAGATTTTCCATTCTATCCTTAAACATGTGGATAACAAGTGTGACATAGTCTTGTCACACCACCATTGTGTAACAGCTTGAATGAAAAACTCTTATCATGAAACAGCTGTTTAGGTGGCAACTGTTTTGGCATTAGAACTTTGGCACAAAAAAAGGCAAACAGGTGATCTTAAGAAAGGGTCATGGGTAAGGAAAGTTTACTGATAAATTTATATTCCCCTGCATTTTGATTACAGTGGATCCTCTGGATCTACAGAGGTTTGGTTGCAGGACCCCTACAGATCCCTTAAAAAGTGAATGATCATTTCCCATATTATTAAATGGCAGTGCATTGTGCATGGGCACTTCAGTGTGTCTGCATTCACAACAACACTATTTTATGTATAGGACGTGATGCTCTAACTGTGATGGAAAACACAAATCCAGAAGGTCCACTGTAATGACATAAAAGCAATTCATGGTTATTAATACAGTGGCTTTCCATATATGTGGTGGTTCCGTTCCAAGCACTCCCAAATAAAGAAAAAAATATGAATGCCCATAACCCATAATACCTAATGACAGTGACGTGCATGTGGACACTTCAGCGCATTTGTGTGGATGTCACCATCATTTTAGGTATAGGATGCATTTGTGCTTCTTAAAAATCATGTATCTGGAGACTGCTGGTAAGGTAGGCCCACAGCAGGGCCATAATGATGCCCAGTACAAGCACTGAAAGAAATCTTTAGAGTCTATCCAGAACCATGTCAATAGTTTCAACTACTATTTTCAGCTGATAAAGTATAGAGCCTCCAAATAGCTTACCCTTATAAATGCATGAAAAATACAATGCTAGCTCTGTAATAATTGTAGGTCATTCATTTAAATAGCCAGTAAAAAAACTATAATAGAATTGATCTCTCTTTCCCTGATTTGCACTCTCACACTTAATAAAAATGAAATTCTGAATAGGATTCTGGTTCTAATTTTCAGTAACATGAGCATCCAATGATGTAACCCATGACGACTAAAGTGGGTTCTGTATTTAAATTCTAAACGGATTAAATATCCATAAATGGCTGAATATGGAAATTACTTCTATACAAAAGGTATACTTCAGTTAACAAAGCCTCTGACAAAGAAGCTCCTTTTCACAAAGTTTTTTACGGCAGCCCATCCCATCCCCATGTCTTCTGTCTAGCTGGAAGTTTTTTTGCAGCCTTGCCATTGGGAGGATGGTGAATGAAGGCTGGAGAAAGAAAGACTTTCATCGCTAGCCTGCTACAGCAGCACGTCTGTTGCCCAACACTGGGAAAGAATGGGATTCTACTCTAGGTCATCCTGCTGTAGCTGGATGTGCTTTTATACAGCATGAAAAGTAACCAGCTTCCTCCAGAATCACTTATTTAGCATATGTGAAGAGCAAAACAGAAATAAAAGTGGAAGGCAGGTTAGTCTGTCACCAGCTGCCCTGGCATGTTGAAAAAGCACAGATCTATATATTTTGTTAACCAAAATGGAAATCATAAGAAAAATAGAGGCTGTTAAAAAAAATAATTACAAGATGAATTTTGGAAGAAGTTTTCAAGTAGTCTATAGAAGATTCAAAACGTTTTTGTTTACTTATGCAAGACTTCCCTGAGCTGGTTGTTCATTTCACAACTGTATAATGTTAATTTTGAATAAAATGTTTGCTGAGACATGTTAATTTGCTCTGATTTTTTGTGGTGCAGAAACTTCTCCCTATTCTTTCCATGTTATTTCTACCTCTGCCACCAAACTTTCTAGTAAAGAAGTAAGGCCCAGGAACACATCTACTTCATTAACTGATGTACACCTGTAATATGTCTAAAGTCAGAGTGTATGAGCAACTGAAAAACAATTGCATTATTTTTCCACAGTAGGAATAGGGCATCCAGCACATACTCAGTTATGAAGCAAGAGCTGGTTCAGTGGAGAACTATGTTAGGAAAGTTACTTTTTAAAGCTGACTAGTTACACTGGTAGTTCCAAGGCTCAAAAAGTAGTTTACAACTGTTACAGTCACTTTTTTTTTAAAGGTATTCTTCATTTTTCAAGAAAACTTAATACACTTATTTTTTTTAGTTACTTCTTAAAAGATCTGGATTTAACCAGCTGTTTGTCTTTGCTACAGAACACCTTCTCCTGTTCACCTTGTTGTCAACTCAACACTAACAACACAACACAAGGAGGCAAAATAAGATGCAGGTTTTGCTGGCACTTTAAGTATGTGATAGGTCTCCACTACCATGTAGTAAGGCAACAACCCTTTAAATACATAAGTAACTAGAAATAATAGTTACACTGCAAAAGGAATGAATCTATTCTTTGCTATATTACAATCATAATATAAATAAGTAACAGGTCTGATGTGAGAAAAGGAATTAATTCCAAGCTCTGGAAAGAAAAATAGGTGATAAGTCACTATTAAGAAGGGACAAGACAGCAAAATACACAGGGCAAAAGCAGCAGCAAAAAATTTTTCTGAGACCTTTTTTAGACAATGAGAGGGGTTTGAGACACGTCCATGTGTGGATGCAGTCAGCAGCATGTGGATTACTTGTTGGATCGAGAACCAAAAATAAACTGGATGCTATCCAAAGTCATGTTTGAGTACACCTATGTTTTGAAATTATTGTTTATTTATATTCAATTTGGAATTCATGGCAGCTTACAACAGTTAAAAGGACCACAGATATTAACAGCATAAACAAGTTAAAGAGCAATTAAACCATTATAAAATTAAAACTAGCTGAAACAAATTGAGAAAACAACAACAACAACAACAAATAACAAGTAAAAAGTCTCCCACACAAAGCCTGCTTTCCCTGAAAAATCAGTACTTGGTACACCTGGTCTCCATTGCTTTCAACAAGAGGTACACGTGGCACTTCAGTGACCATTTGGATGTACCTTCTATTTAACCTAGTTCCTGATCCAGAAGAAAGCCAGGCAGCCTGCTTTCATGCACATTATCTCCTTCACTGAATTGAGACTCCTGCCTCCACGAAACCAGTTTTGGGGACTGAAACCTCCTATCTGATAAGTACCCTGCTTGAGGCGAGGGGTGCAATTGGTTGCCTAACTGGAACAGAAATAACCTTGGACAACATAGTCCTGAAGACTAACATTGTCTGAGACTCATTCCTCACAAGGCTTTAAATGAGAAAAGAGATTTATCCTCACCAATTTATATTCACAATTTAATGGGACAGGAGGAGTGTTACTTGAACCTCCTTACATTCTCAGAAAATTAATTCCTCACCTCTCTGTTAACAATGTTTCAAAACAGCGTAAGGGCAAAATACATTTGGCCAGCTGTCTTTTGAAAGGTTCTAGAGAATTTTAAAAAGACATTTAACTTTTCTGCACACTTCAACTTCATCTTCATTTACAGAAATCCAATCCTGTCCTCTTTAGTGGTCACTACTGGTATCATTTTTAGCTAAATGCAATTGGATTTCCATTTTGACACTTAAAATTTGGCTTTGGATATCATGCTAACAATTAAGTCAGAGTACCAAACTTTCATCTAATGAACTGGTTTGGCTAATGAATTCAGAATGCCAGAGAAGCCCCTGTCTCTTCCTAGGCTACATGTACAGATGAAATGGTTGCCCAAAACACTCACTACCTAAAAATATGTCCATATCCACTGAGTTCATGACATGCTGCTCTTCAGTAAAGAAAATGGCAAGCAGATAGACCAGTTCCAGTTACAATTGACAACCTCCAATAAGGATGTCAAAGCCATATGGACCACATATCAAGTAGAAGCATCAGCCAGCATAGTGTGGTGGTCTGCGTGTTGGAACGAGTCTGATCTAGGGTTCAAACTCCCATTCAGGCACGGAAACCCATTGGGGGACCTTTGCCAAGTCACTCTGTCTGAGCCTAAGAGGAAGACAATGGTAAATCTCTAAGTAAATCTTACCAAGAAAAGCCTATAATGTGGCCACCCTAAATCAGAGTCAACTTTAAGGCATGCAACAGTAATGCTTCAAAAAGCAATTGATGTTTTTCTTTGCAGCTAAGCTAACACAAAGGAAGCAACACAATGCTAAAAGGACCATAGATATAATAGAAGGAGGGTTTTCCAAGGGAATAATTCTCTTTCCAAAGACTTTCTCAGGGCCTATGTTATTGTCTTTCCGGTATCAGATGCAAGTCTTTTCATTTCTCTATCTCCAGCCATTTTTAAGAACTGTTGTGTGTGTGTTTAGATGCTGGTGTTCTTCTATTTGGCTGTTGGTTTTATTTTGATTTCATGTGCTATGGTATTTTCATTCTTTGCTGTTTCTTTCTTGGCTTTATTATGTGCTGTTTTTATTAACTGATTATACTGTATATTTTTAATGTTAGTGTAAACTGGCCAGAGAACTCTAGTTACTCAGTTGAGAACTACAATAAAGTAATATAATCATTGCTACCTACCCAGCAGGATCCACTCTTAGCTTTTTGAAAGCTGTTTGCAGGCTCTCTTCTTCACCTTCTTTAACTTCTGATTCCATTTGTAGATTCTTAGAATGTTATTCAATTTGCCATATACTGAATACTAACAACAAAAACAACAACAAACAAATCAATTGTGTTGAACTGATAAAATGAATAGAAGTAATTCAATTAAATCACGCTTCACTGATTTGTTCTAGAAACCACAGACACACAGTGATACTTGCTAATAATTAATGGGAAAAGCCACCTCTTGTTACTTGATAAATGATCCACGTTAACCTGTTCCACCTCCCAAAAAAGCATTACAGTGTGCCTGTCATAAATGTGGGGGTTTTGTTCCAGGAACCCCTAGGTAAAACAAAAAACCGTAAGTGTCACATCCCACTGCAGTCAATGGATGCAATGGGTGCATGCCTCTGTTGTGTCCATTGACTATAACAGGGCATGACACTTTGCACGCCCTTGCATTCATGCACCCAGAAGTTGTGCCAGAGGAGGGTACACTGTACTTTAAAACATTTTTTTTAACATTAGTTAATTTCCAGGCAAGAATGGTAGAACCAGAGATCTGATTATACAGTGTGTAGACAATGACTTACTGTAAATCTGTAAAACCATTTTTCTTTCCTGTAAACCTGGAAAACTGTTTTTCCTACATATCACTAATTGTAGCCTAAAAATAACAGAAGAGACTTTTGTTTTTGTTTTTCTCGCCTCAAATTTAATTGCAGTGGAAGGAAGACCTAGTTAACTGAACATATTAATAAAACATTTATTATACAGGATAACAGCCAAGGCCACTTAATAAAAGGAAACCAGAGCTGCAAAAATGGCACATGCTTCAAAATATAAATGTAGAAGCTCCCTACCACTGAAAGAATTATTCCAGCTCTGATGAAAACTATTCATATATATGGAAGAAAAGAACAGTATACTGATCAGCAGTACAGGACAAAGAATACCACATTCATTTTTGTGTAGCCCTCAGGAGACAATATGCCAGAGGTCAACACTATCAAAGATACATTCCTCACTTCTTTCCCTCCACCCTTCTTGTTCAAGTGCACACTCCCTCTTTCATGCCCTTTCATATTGATATCTCTCCTCACTTCTCCCTTGCTCCTCCACTTCCCTTTCTGTGAAGTGAGAAACACAGTTCCTTTTTTCAGTGCAAAATCAGGAACACAGATGCACAAATCTCCTTAGGAATTGTGTAGGGAGTGTTGTGGGGGGGGGGGCAAAGTTACCTACAGATATACAAGTATACTTTACATGCACAGTAGGGGCTGCTACAACACAACACAGCACAGCACAACACAACACACTTTGTTCCTTAGCATCACATTTAAGGACATTTAGAAGTTTGCACACTGGAAGGAAATTTTCAGAACTTGGAATCTAACACCACTACTACAAAGTTCAAGAAATAACTCCAACAAAACATTATGTGGAGTGAGGACATTAAGAAAAAAGCTACCAAAAAAAGAAAAAGAAAAAAAAGGAGAAATGCAGATAACAAAAACAAGAATATACTACATATATTTTGACACCATTGCCTATTAATAACAATGCCCCCAAAGGGAGGCGGTCCGTGTCCTAGTATGATTCATCTTGGAAATACTGGGGGACATGCTGAAGAGAATAGCTGTTGGATGTACAGGGAATTCAATGTCAGAGTTCTGTCCTGGGCCCAGTGCTATTCAGCATTTTTATTAATGACTTGGATGATGGGAAAGACAGCTGGCTCATCAAATTTGCAGATGACACCAAATTAGGAGAGATAGCTAATATCCTAGAGAAGAGGATCAGAATTCAAAAGGACCTTGACAAATTAGAGAGCTGGGCCAAAATTAACAAAATGCATTTTAACAGGGAGAAATGTAGGGTACTACACTTAGGAAGAAAGAATGAAATGCATAGATACAGGATGGGTGACACCTGGCTTGAAAACAGTATGTGTGAAAGGGATCTAGGAGTCTTAGTGGACGACAAACTGAGTATCAATCGACAGTGTGATGTGGCAGCTAAAAAAAGCAACGCAATTCTAGGCTGCATCAATAGGAGTACAGTGTTGAGATTAAGGGAAATAATAATACCGCTCTATTCTGCTTTGGTTAGACCTCATCTCGAACACTGTGTCCAGTTCTGGGCACAATTCAAGGAGGATACTGACAAGCTGGAACATGTCCACAGAGGAGACCAACCAAAATGATGAAGGAAACCATGCCCTATGAGGAGTGGCTTAAAGAGCTAGGTATGTTTAGCCTGATGAAAAGAAGGTTAAGAAGTGACATGCTAGCCATGTTTAAATATTCGAAGGGATGCCATGTTGAAGATGGAGCAATCTTGTTTTCTGCTGCTCCAGAGACTAGAACACAGAGCAATGGGCTCAAACTACAGGAAAAGAGATTTCACCTGAACAACAGGAAGTACTTCCTGACGGTAAGAGCCGTTTGTCAGTGGAATATGCTGCCTCGGAGTGTGGTGGAGTCACCTTCTTTGGAGGTTTTTAAACAGAGGCTGAGTGGCCATTTGCTGGAGATACTTTGAATATGCATACTTGCGTGGCAGGAGACTGGACTCAACAGCCCTTGTGATCTCTAAAAGTTACATCAAAATTCTATATTTCTGATTTTTTAAAAAATGTCTCAGCAATCATTTTCTACCTGGGAAGACCAAAATAATGGTTAAACAGGAACCTGCTTCTCCAGAGAGTGATTGTGTTAATCACTGCTATTACTTAATTACAAAAATTGTCAAAAAACCCCCAACCAAATCCTGCAGTAGTACAGTAGTTGCTTACAAGAACAAATGGATAGGGTAGTTGCTTTAATTTTATCTTTTAAGTTGGCATATATTAAAAGAGAGATAATAATATAGTTAGGAAAGCCTGAAAGCTTCTACAAGTAAGCCTATTGCTATAGATCATAACTGATCCAAACTTCTACCTCACTCAATTTATATCATGGTTGCATATTTAGGGTGTCCAATCTTATAAAATTAGCAGAAACAGCATTGTTACATCTGAACAAAAAGAATTCATTTGAGCTGATTAATGACATTCTGGAAAAAGCTCTCCTTCAAAATAGTGCATCCACAGCTGATTCTAAATATGGGCGGTTTCAAAGATCATTCTGAATCTCTTGCCAACTGTCCAGATGTGCATCTGTCTGAATACATTAAAAAGAATTAATACATTTAGTATTCTAGGGGAAGGGACAAACCTACCTCTACAAACACCTATAGACCTATGTTTAGGTAACAATTCTGCTCACGTGAATTGTTGGAGTACCACTTAATAGAACTGAACCTAAGGAAAGTGAGGCCAGACCCTTGAGCAATTTTTAATAGTTTCTTCTATTCAGCACTCTCCAAAGGTGCCTCTGTCTTGAGACTATGGAATACCAGAGCTCCCTATGAAAGTCCCAAGTCAATCCCCACAAAAAAACTATTTCTGTCCAACAACTCCTTTTTCTATTGCTACAGTTTGATGATGAAGCAAGGTCGAAAAGGTCAAAATCTCTGCCACCTACTGACAACTGAAAAAAACAATGTTCATCATAAAAGGCCTAACAAATTCCAAGATTCTTTGACTATTTGCTTGTGGACACAACACTAAATTTCCTTTCAGGAAAAGGGTTAAGAAACATTCAACAAGGTGCCACCAAGAACATTTTGCAGTTAAATGACTTGGACAACAGGACAAAGGACATGCTTATTAAATTTGCATATGACACCAAATTAGGACAGATAGCTGATAGCTCAGAGGACAAAATTAGAAAATTACCTTAATAAGAACTGGGGCAAAACTAACAATGAATTTTGACAGGGATAACAGTGATGCATTGTATCTAGGCAGGGGGAAAAAAATAAAATGCACAAGTATATAACGACAGACACATGGCTTGACAACAACAGTACCTGTGAAAAGAATCTAGGGCTCTCAAGTAGAGTACCTGTTTGATACAATAGCCCCAAAAGCCAATGCAATTCTACAGTGTATTAACAGGAGTGTAATGTCCAGAACAAGGAAAGTCACAGTTCCATTCTGTTCAGCTTTGGTTATATCTAACCTGGAATACTGAGTCAAGTTGTGGACATCATTGTTCAAGAAGGATATTGAAAAACTGGAACATGCCGAAACGAGAGCAGCAAAGATTGAACACTGAGAGGTAATATGATACCCAATTTTAAGTATCTGAAAGCCTGTCATATAGAAAATAGATTAAACTTATTTTTTGCTGCTCCAGAACCAATGGATTCCAATTAAGCTGTATAACAGCCATTTGATAGCCAAATATACTATCCCAGAAAGTAAAGTATTCTGCTTCTTTGGAGATTTTTTTAAAGTGGAGATTGAACTGTCATTGCTCAGGAGTGCTTTAGGTTTAGATTCCTGTATGGAAGAGGTTTAGACCAGACAGTCTTTATAGTCCCTTCCACCTCTGTGATTCTATGAAATCTGTTAATTCTATGAAACCCATTTATTCCTAATCCCATTCCAGTGTGAGCAAGTGTTCAACTAAACTCAAACCAGATTGCAATAAGCAAAGTTCAATACTCACTGACCAGATTTCATTAACCTCAGTGTTCTTGCAGGCCATTCCTCCAGCATGAATCGCCAACAATCCTGCCAGGTCTGATATCCTTAACCCATTTGAGTGCCATTAGCGAAGCCATCAACTCTGCCATTATTGTCAATATATAGTTTGATAACTGAGGCACTTTTCAGACTGTACAGGTAGAAGTACACCAAACAACATTTATTTTACTAACAAAAGAACCCTGTGAACTGCGTCTACGGATCAAATAATGTTTCTCTGAGAATTAAATGTTTTAAGTAACTTTTGTTTAGAAAAACACCTAAACTTTTATTCTTAGGAAAACTAAAATGTCAGATGAACCCCATCCCTCCCCATTAGAGACACATTGTGTTTCACTCTCCTGAAGTAATTTACTTCAAACACATATAGTGCAATCATCAGCATATAAACTGACAGTGCCTTCACTGGGAACAAGAGAAAGAAGATCATTGACTACCATAATGAGAAAGGCTTGGCTAACACACTCCACTGAAGAATTCAATTGTTCATCAAGCAAGCTTCGGGGGGAAAAACTTGATTATATCTTGCGTTTCTTCCAAAAGGGGACAAAATGCAGCTTATAACAAGATTTAAAAAAAAGAGCTAAAAACTCTTTTAAAAAAATTAAAACATGATTAAACAAGATAATATTAAAATGTCCTCAATTTTGAAAAGGCGTATAAATTTAAAAACATTAGTGTTAAATTTTAATTGAAATTAAATGAATTAAAGATTAAAAAACCAATGTATGCCCACAGCATAAAGAAGACTCTCCTTAACCATCAAACACCTGCTCAAATAAATATGCCTTTGCTTGCTTGTGAAAGCAGAACAGAAAGAGTACAGCTTAACCTCCCAGAGAAGGGAAGTCAATAGCCTGGAAGCGGCCATTAAGAAGGCTCTCTCTGATGTCCTCACCAGACAGTCGTGGGATAAAAAGAAAGTGTTTCCCTGAGGATTGCATAATTCTGGTAGGTTCGTAACAGGAGGTCTTGTCAAATCCACAACTTTTGGCTACACACACACAGAGACAGTTGTTATTGTTAACTGTCATCAAGTCACCTTCTGGAGACTCCATGAATGAGAGATCTTCACGTCAGCCTATCAACAGTCCTGCTCAGGTATTGCAGACTCAGGGCTGTGGCTTTCCTGGTAGAGTCTATCCGCCTGTAATGCGGTCCACCATTCATCCAAAGAAATACTCACCCCTGCAAACACAACTGATACTGCTAATACTATAGGCTGTTCTTCCAAACTATATCATGATCCTTTTCATTATCAAGACAGAAAGCTACAGGAATTCCCCTTGAATAAAGCCTCTGTCGCCTCCCCAAAAATTTGATCCATAGTATGTTTACCACCTCACCAGAAGGAGTATTTTGACTCCATCTTTTGTTGGAGTCAAAATAGAATACTACTTCAATAAGTCATCAGACTGTCTTGAATCATTTGCTCCACAATCTTGCACAGAGAGAAAAGACAATGTCTAGATGAAGTATAATGAGACAAGATCTTTCCTAGTTTACATACAGAAATGACAAAACAGGTTTCTATATCTTGCGCAGCTTTCAAATCAAATTATAAAAGGAAATAAGTACCAATAACCTCTAGGCAAGCATCAGAGCATTTCATTTCTTAGCTTATCTTTTGTAAGAGATTTTTATTGCTATGTAATGCTCTTTCCAATTCCCATAAAGTCCATATTCAAAACTTCCTCATTCCTTAGCAATCAATCAGTTTTAAATTTAAAAGCTTCTGACCAATTACTAACACTAGTGACATTTTGAAAGACTCCGACAGCAATGTAGTTTTCTTAACATTAGCAGTATATTCACCTCTATCAGTAACTAAAGGAAGAATCCCCTTCTCCTAAATACAGGCACTCTTCATCAGCTTAAGCTGTCAATACACTAATATATTGGTGTATTTATTGCAAGGCTGCTATAGAGATGCTCCCAATTGTTCTGCCATAAGAGTTTCTTCAACCAAGACCTTATACTAGTGTTTACTTGCCAGCAAATTCTGCACAGTGTAGGAGTACCTAACTTTCTGAAAAGTAAAGTTGCAGGAAGGACTCACCCTGTCACACTGCTCTAGACATCAAGGACAACAATTTAACCCCTCCCCGTCTATGCCTGGAAATAGCCTGAAAATGAGCATAAACTTATTAAAAGCTTATTAAAAGCCATAAACTTATTAAAAGCTTCAACATCATCTATTTCAATCAAAGAGACAAGTAAATCCAAGTCCTTACTCTGGAGTTCCACCTAATCAGTTTTAAAAAAAAAGTCCAGAAGGGAACTGAAGTTACATTGTCAGAAAGGCTTTGGCTTTATAAGTAATAATCACAGGGAAGTTGAATTATACCAGGCCCTTTGAACTTCTGGGCAGCTCCTACACATAGGACAATAAGCTTCCCCACAACTGGGATATCAAGGAGTAGAAATAAAAGAATAATTACACTGATCAAATGAGAGAAGCACTCCACACTTCTTATACTGTGAATTTTCTTGACACACTGCTGCCACATGTCCAAAAACCTGGTATCAAAAACGCTGAATGGGATAGGTGGACAGACCTTGGGACCTAGAGATGGAAGGCTAAAGCCCCAAAAAAGATTAGGTTGACCTTTCCTGAAATTACAGGCAGAGTTACCTCCTGGAGTAGGAGAATGAAGCAAGAGAACTTGCAGAATCCATATTTACTTTGTGTGTGCTAGGGGGAAAAACGACTGAAGAAGGCCATAATAACACTGTGACTCAAGAGACGTTCTTGAATGAGTAGCATCCACAAAGTATGCACTTGTTAATAGAATTATAGTTTGCATTCCTTATATGCACTAGAGTTAATTTCTCTTAATATTTTATGGCTTTGGAAAAATTGATAGCTCAGATCTGAGTCACAGATTGGAAGGGACTCTGAAGACAATCTAATCCTACCTGCCACTGCAAGAATTCACATCTAAAGTATGCCTAACAGGCTGCCATTCAACTTCTGCTTAAAAATGAAGGAGAGTCACCAAATCCCAAGGCAGTCCTCCTAGCGATCTTGCTGTTCATGATAACAATAGAAGACAATATTGTACATTAATATGCTACACATAAGCCCTTACTCAATCCTAAATTTAATTTTTTCTTATTCTGTAGCCATTGTGACAACATAAACAACCAACAGAACCAATACAAGAAAACCAAAGGGATTGCAGGAAAAGTCTGAATAGTATACAGGCTTTGTAGTAACCAGGGACCCAAATATAAGGGTGTCTTTTTCTTTCCTTTTTGGCCTGTTAACAGATTTTCTTTATGATGTAAAGTTGAAGGCTTTCACAGCTGGAATCCATAGGTTGTTGTGGGTTGTCTGGGCTTTGAGGTTGTGTTCTATTAGTATTTGCTCCTGACATTTCACCTGCATCTGTGGCTGGCATCTTCAGAGGTTCCTCTGAAGATGCCAGCCACAGATGCAGGCAAAACGTCAGGAGAAAATACTAATAGAACACGGACTCAAATCCTGGAAAACCCACAACAACCTATAGATTTTCTTTAATTAGGATGTACAGGACCTCTTCTCAAAAGGAGAGGGAAGCCCATCTGTTGCTGCTCTTTGCATAGTCCAGGAAGATGCCCTCATTCTTCTCAAAGCAAGGCTTCTGAATAAGCTGTATTCACTACATTTTTTATTTTTCTACTGAAGTTATTGGTGTTCTTCTAGAAATCTGCTTGATTCTTCAACCTTTGAGCTACTTAATCTCATAAGAGCAGCTACGATCAGACACAAGGCCTATCTGACTGAACATTCTGTTCACATAGTGGCCAGTGTGTTGCCCACAAAGACATAGAGATATAGTACCTCTGACACTGGCAGTGACACAGACATCCTGACTAGTAGCCACTGCAGGCTAATGCTCCCTGTATTTAGCCAGTTCTCTTTAAGGCCATTCAAGTTAGCACCTATCACTGCTTCTTATGGCACACTTTTAACTGTGCAGTATATACTTCCTTTCAGCTTTCCTAAATCTTCTGGCATTCAGTTTCAGTGGATAACCCTTGGTTCATATATGGATTTCTAATTATCATATCTCCTCTTACTCACCTTCTTCCTATGCTGAACAGCCAAACAGTCACAAACACTGCAATTTGTCCTTACAACCAAGCAGCACAAGTCCCTTAATCATTTTAGTGTCCTTTTCTCCACCTTTTCCATCTTTATAATGTCCTTTTTATGTGTGGTGACTAGAACTGTATACAGTATTCCAGATGTAGCTGTGCCATAGATCTCTACAAGGGCAATATGACACTGGAAGCTTTTTTTCTAAGTGCTTTTTAAAAATACGCTCAACTTATCATTATTATTATTAGACTAGGTATGTATCCCTACCTGTTGTACTACTTATTTACTGTACTAATCATGAATATGTTGTTTTACTGAAATGCTTTTTATTATAATAATGATGATGATGATGATGATGATAAATGCTCAACTTAGAATCTGCCTTTTTTACAGCAGCCACATAACAGGTTGACGTTTTCACAGAGATATGAACCATGACTCCAAGATCCTTCATTCAGTTACTATCAGTTCAGACTCCATTAGTGTATACATGAAATTGGAATTTATTAACACATTATGCATCACTTTGCACTTGTTCTCACTGAATTTTCAGTTAGCATTTTAAATGCCCATTTCCCAGTTTGGAGAGATCCTTCTGCAGCTATTCACATTTTTCCCCCTCATCAACCTACATAATTTAGTGTCATCAGCAAACTTGTCCACCTCAATATAAACCCTAACTCTAGGTTTTGAACTTGGATATTGTTTATACTTTGACCTTGGTGGATATGCAATTTGTATTTTCTTTTATTGGCAATCCTATATATTTTAATATATGTCCACAGCTTTTGTTCTTAACATAGTATATACTGGATGGTGCATTAAGAGAGGCCTATTTGCATTCCCTTAAAAGGGTGTTACATATTTTTCTCTTTGTTTGATACATCAATTTTATTTATTATTTGGCTTCTCCTTTAAAAACTGTTTGTGCCTCCCTGGAGCAAGGTCCAATCCTTAAAAGTCTAATGTTCATGAAATAAATGTTCTATCCTTTAACTGAGAAAAGTGTTATAAAAGAAGAAATATGTTTAGCTGTTGAAAGTTTAACAAAAGTAACTCTGTTCTTTCCTGAATGCCTCTGAATGTCAGCCTCAGACACATCTAACAAAATTGCTGTTGTAAACTCTCCATCTCTGCAGGGAAATGAGGCAGCTGACAAATTACTTTTAAGTTTTCCCAAAGCTCTATGTTTCAGAAGTTTATCAGGCTGTTCCTTCTTGTCATATTTCACTAATAACCTCCTTGTATAGCTCATGCCTAAGCTATGTCTCCAACTGGCTCTTTTAACAATTTAGCCCAGTTTATCATTCCCCTGGAACATCTCATTTAACAAAGCCTCTAAAAAAGAAACTCCTTTTTACAAAGTTTGCATGCGCACTCAGCAGAATGTCTGCAGTAAACAATGGAATAAAGCTTGAGCTGGGAAACAGCAGGAGTCTACTCTCACTGATCCTACTGTAGCTGTGTGTACCTGCCTACAATAGGCAAAGTAAACAGCAGCTGCCTCTAGAATCCATTACTGAGCATGCACGAACAGCAAAACGATGAAAAACGAAGAGAGAAGATAGGCTTGCCTCACTAACTACCCCCCAAGTATGTTCTTCTAAAAAAGCACAGATCTGAAAGTTTGGCGACCAAAATAGAAATCATAGGAAAAGTGGAGGCTGAAACAAACAAATACAAAATTATCTCTAGGCGCACTTCAGAAGAAGCCTTTAAGAAGTCTCTAGAAGTTTCAAAATGTTTTTGTCTACTTATGCAAGGCTTACCTTTCCTGATTGTTTGATTTTTATATGTACATATCCTTAGTTCTGAAGAAAATGTTTGCTAAAATATTCTGTTTCACGACGTACGAAACTCTGCATTGTTTTCTATATTATTTCTACCTGTGGCACCAAACAGTCCATTAAAGAAATAATGCTGATAAACACGTCTATTTCTTTAACTGAAACAGCATAACATAACTGCTTGGCTTTTTCCCTTCCTGAGGAGGCTCCAGGGCAGAATCCCCGGCATCACTTGTCCCCAGTCACTGGTTCTACTCCCACCCACTCCTCCTGGACCCCGTCTTCCCAAACACCCTTTAAACCTCGGACCAGGGTTCAAATCCCCGCTCGGCTATTGAAACCCACCGGATGATATTGAGAAAGTCACACTCTCTCAGCCTCGGAGGAAGGCAATCGGCAAACAGCTTATAAACAAATCTTCCCAAGAAAATCCCGATAGGTTCGCTTTAGGGCCGTCATAAGTTGGAAACGATCTGAAGACACACCGCAAGAAATTAAGGGACAGTATTTCCTTCTGTCAAACTGACAGACGGGGCTGGAATGTCCAGGCTAAAAATAAAATAAGGTTCAAATTTCCACAGGGTTCTTTCAACTATAGAGTATCCCAACAACCCAACTTTCCCCACTAGCACTCGGAGCCAGAAGACGCTAAAGACAAACCGAACTCTGCTCCTCTCTTACCCCGCTCCCCTCTCCTCAGAGACGCCGAGAGCCTCCCCACCCTCCCGCAAAACATCCCACTCACCCGCGTCAGTCAAGGGAGCCACTGTCGGAAGTGAGCAAAAAATCCCGAAGAACAACAGGAAGTGACGACAAGTGGGCGCGCATGCGCTTACCAAACGGGAAGTGACCGGCGCGTCTGCGCTCCGTGCGTAGGAGTTGTTTCCACCGCTCTTTGCGTTCTCTTGTTTTCTCTTGTGTAATCAAAGCTGGCCTACATGGACGCATGCGCATAAAGCCCTCTCCGTCATGTTTTGGCTCAAGTTCTGGCGCCTTCACGGGAGCCTAAAAGCAGTCGTTTCATCCGGGTCGTTCGCCGAGTGCTGCTTGCGAGCTTTCGAGGTGAGAGCCGAGCGCGACGCGGGGAAAACGAAGCGTCTCGAGTTTGGTTCTGGTGGGGGTTCGCCTCATTTCTCGTATTTGCTAAGCCGAGTAAGTATGCCCCTCTGCGGCCACCGTCGCTCCCTCCTTCCCTCTTCTCAGAGCTGAAGAGCGCCGGTTCCTTTCTCCCGGGAAGAGCCGTCTTCTGCTGAGTCACTCCCGACGTTCGCCAGACTTCCTCAGCCTTGTTGGGCGAGGGGTGATCCATTTCGCTTTTACCGCCTCGGTTCTCTCAGTTCTCTCTCCCCGCCCGGTTCCTCTGTCTGCAGGACGAGTGGTCCTCTGACAGACAAACTCCACCGGTGAAGCGCTCCTCGGTGTGATTGTACTCTGAAGGGCTTCATCTGCCGAATTTCTGCACCCACAAAATTTCTCTAAAACATGGAGATCTTTAATTGAGTGGTTATAGTATTAGTAATAATGTGAATATAGACATAGTAATAGTGACAGTAGTGTGGAAAACAGTGGTGTACTTAAATCTTTTACTCCAAGTCTCAAGTCCTTGAAGATACTTTCAAGTCAAGTCTCAAGCCTGGGAGCTGACTTTATACCGCAACTTATATTCCAGAATTTCTGGACAGAACCACATAAAGTCAGTTTTAACAATTAGAACAGAGTCAGCCTTGCACGTTTGCAATTTTGCCATTTGCAGCTTCAGAAGTGGAGAATAGGATCCTTCTTGCTTCCCATTTCCAAAACTGGAGGATTTTTTAGAAGTGGGGAATGGGATCCTTTTACTCCTCATTAATGAAGCTTCAAAAGGTTTAGAAAGAAGGATCTTTCCTCCTCAAGCCTGTTGTCTGACACATCAGCTGTTCCCCTCTGAGAAACACACCCTGTGCTCTGGGGTGGAGTCTTGTCTTCTGCTCTTCAGAAAAATTTTAGAAGGCTCCTCCGATACGCAGCAGAGACAGGCTGCTGAGCAGACCTCAAGCCCGCCTCAAGCCCATTTGCTGTTCCCCTCTGAGAAATGCACCCACACTTTGGGCTTGAGACAGACTGCCATGTGAACAGTAGGGAAAAAGAGACGGAAGACTTGTTCAAAATTGTAAGTTTTCTGCATGAATGGGTTATGTTACTGAACCAAGGGCAGAAAATCAGTCACTAAAAAACAAATCTCAAGTCGAATCAAGTCAGTGCATCATTTATTGCCAAGTTGAGTCTGAGTCAAGTCACTGAAGCGATTTAAGTCCAACTTGATTCCGAGTCAGTTGACTCGAGTCTACATCACTGGAGGAAAGCTCACAAGTACTTCTGTCAGCAGCATTGGCCCAGCATAGGACTGAGAATCACGTGACCTGAGACCTTTTGAGGTACTAACTCGTAATGGTTAGGTAGATTTTTTTTATTTGTAGCAAAAACTTTTGTGAGGTCTAACCATAAAAAAGCTTCTTGACTTTTTGCAGCAGACTAACGTTGCCTCTACCTAGTCCAACCTTAACTGCTTGTTTTCTTCGTAGATAGCAGATGAACAGTTAGAACAAATGTGTAACTAAAAATAATGAATATTGATTGGCTGAGTCAGGGTTTCCTTGGTCTTCTACTCTAAAGTGTGTCTTCTTTTTCCCCCTATGACTTCCTGAGGGGCCCGAATTATTGCTGGGCATGAGAACCTATGTGTGTGTTCAGTCCTGAACATGATTATTTTACTTGGAAAGCATTCTGTTTCTGTAGTAGTGTGGGTCCTTCTTTCTCCAGTGTAAGTTGGTTCAGGCTACCTCACTTGATCTTATAAATGGCTTGGGGATGGTGAAGCTGATAACAGTATATAATCCTTTCAACAATATTGGTAATGTACTTACTTTGTTTTCTTATTAGTAATTAAAGTAGATGTGACGAGATAAAGAGAGTTGTGTGTGTATACATTCCTTCAGGTTGCCTGTGAACTTATGGTGACCCCATGAATTTCATAGGGTTTTCTTAGGCAAGGGATACTCCGAGATGGTTTTGCCAGTTCCGTCTTTGAAATATAGGCTACAACACCTGGTATTCATTTGCTGTTTCTTGTCAAAGTACTAACCAGGACTGATCCTCCTTGGCTTCCAAGATCAGATGGTATCTACCTTATTTAGGCCATAAGGAAAGGGTATTTCTCATTAAATGAAAGAAGTCATGATTGGTTGCATCTCCTTTTGGGGAGAGGGTGATCTTTTAGTTCTTCTTCCTGATTTTTGAAGTATCACTTTGGAGATGCCTTTTAGGGATCCTCCTGATTTATTTAGGCCTTGGGACTCTGGCGATACCCTGTCTGATCTTCTGTGATTCTGTGGGCCCCCTGAATATACACCTCCTGCATCCTGAATTCCCAGATAAGGCAGGGGTGTTTTTTTCTTGAATGAACTTGTATTTTGGCATATCATGTACCGCCTCTTGTGTTCAGCTCACTGCTGCTGATCATTAAGAATAGGTTTCAAGCCCTCTGGAGTGTTTTGGTTTGTCAAATAACATTAATTTTTTGTGCGAACATTACTTTTAAGGTGTTGAGTAGTACTTCTCTGTGTTTGGTCCACTGATGTCAACCATTAGAAACAAGTTTCAAGTCAGTTGGCACTTTCCTTTGGTGATGGGAACAGTTTTAGTTGTGAATTGGTGACACTTCCCCCCCATCCAAAACTGTATTTAGAAGTATGATGAGGCACCCTGCACTAGTTTCAACACCATCATCTGGTAGGAGCAATTGTCTTGAATGGTGGGGGCACCACAGGAAAATATGGACTCCATTCTTACTGCCATCATTATTATATATCCATATAGTACCATCAGTGTACATGGCACTTCATAGAAGGTATCTCTTTATATCTCTCTCTTCATAAGAGATATATTTATGTAGCACCATCATTGTATATAGTGCTTTATCGGTGTATATGCACTTTATATTGTATTCTTCACTTTGTTTGAGAAGAATTGTTCTCAAAGAGTATTCTCCTAACTCACAGACACCTTTGGCTGGGGAAAAGGTTAAGGAAAAGAAGTCATTCAGCAGCATTCAAAATTGGCTCTGTTTTGGAAACATATGCCTGAGGTAGGGAGTAGAGGGCCTGCCCTTCCTGATTATCACTTTTCAAAGCTGTAGAACACATATTATGCTGCTGAAGGAAACCTTTCATATTCTTCTTGAAAAAGCAATCCAAGTCCATACGTAGGTCTGGAGTATGCCACCATACTGGAAAACTTAACTATTCTTATTAGTTAAGGATGATAAAACAGAGACAGGCCACATCCTACCCCCAAGGTAGAACTGTATGTAAAAAGATAGCTGCTGCTTGTCAGACTGAAAATGCTGCTGTGACCACAAGAAAGTGCTTGTAGGCTCAGAGACTGTTTCTAGTGCTTAGCAGTGGTGGTTTGAGCATGAAGAAGTTCTGCACCCTACTCCAAGTACATATTTGTGTGCATGCACACAAAATGGCTACTGCCTATCAAACTAAAATTACAATCATGTCTACAGGGAACATCCAATGCACAATGTACACTTGAGGGGTTCTACACCCAAAATATAGATTTATGCAAAAAATACAGTTGCCACGTGTTGAAGCTGCCATGCCCACAGGGAAGCTCTGTGGGGCCCAACAATCTTTGGTTAGTGGTGATAGGCCAAATGCAGAGATGGACCACACTCTGAAATAAAAGTGTGCACCAGGAGGTGCTTTTTTTTTTTTTAATAGGCCTTTTGGGGGGCTTAAGTGGTTGGGATTTATTTC
This sequence comes from Iguana delicatissima, assembly GCA_948472985.1. Lineage (NCBI taxonomy): Eukaryota > Metazoa > Chordata > Lepidosauria > Squamata > Iguanidae > Iguana > Iguana delicatissima. Next base: position 5,661 of record CAOKZL010003346.1, on the reverse strand, counting down.
CAAGCTATATCTTGAAAAATTCATATGACTTTCAGCTTGTCTTAGCTGTGAGTTTCACTTACAGTCAATGAAGCATAATGTACAATTTGTTTTATGTTTGCTGATAAGTGTTTGTTAGGCTCAGCTCACAAAATGTTTTAGCACCCAGTTGCGTAGTGTTCATACACAAATAATTTAGAATGCACTCAATTGGTCTCTGATGGGTAGATCAAAAATCACTGTTGATATAGATTCAAAGATTGAACAAGTCCTTGTTTCAATTCAGATGTCACACCAGTCAGTGATTGTGGAAGTATAACTACAGTTTGATATCTGAATTGACAAACCAAACCATTTGACTTTGTGGTTCCCTTACTATAGAAATGAGCTGAGTTGATTTAAAATGAATGTAAACAAATCCCATGAACTATAGTTTGCTTATGCATTTGCAGCCCATAGTGGTCTAAACTACAGTTAAGGCAAACCTTGGTTTGATACAATGGCTTGTTAGTAAAATAATTCTAAACTGTGATTTAGCCTTGCACAATCAGCCTCAGGCTCGTACATTCCCATCTATGATACTTCCATGGGAAGATCTGAAGCATTTCGAAAGTTTATTAACGGCTGTTTTGCTTTTGCATTCAGACCCAGATGAACTGTAATATTCGCACGCTGTATGAAACAGACCTGCTTCAGATAGGAGCCAGTGATCCTACTTGTTTCACTAAACTATAAATAATGTTAATCACAGGGTTTTATTGGACATTAGAAATGAAATGAAATGCAACTCAGGCAATGTGACATGAGAAGGAATGACACCCAAATAAAAATGATCCCCTTACAGTTGGAGTGTATGTTGACTTGTTTATGTTGCCATTCATCTTAAGGTGTTTTAAAATAATTGAGGTGATAGATTTTAGTTGGAATTTGCTGCATTAAAATTACAGGACTTAACTTGTGAGTACATTTGCACATTTTGTACCAGGTAGGTTATGTTGTGTAGGAGTGAAGTATACAGCATCAAGAGTATGTACAATGCTCTAGCAAACCTGGTATTTGGGTTTTCTTCTACCATAGATTTTGTCCTTGTAGGAAGAAAATGGAGCAGTATTATCTTCAGTAGAGATGACTTCTAAAATAACATGCTTTCCAGTCCAGTAGAAGCAGGCTGATCTTAGTGTTTGCTATGATCACACTCCTTTTCCCCATTGCTATACATTTCCTTTCAGAAGCCAAAACAGTAGGCTAATTCACATTAACATTTTGTCATTTCCTAAAATGAGATATGAATGAGGCTTTTGGCTCTGCCTGCAGTTCCTTTGTTGCTGCCTTCAGAGTGCAAGCAGTAATACCAGGAAGACTCTTAACCACAGTTTCCTATTCTGTTGTACCAGGAGTATGTGGCTGCCAGCTTTCAAAGAAGGCAGGATATTAAAGCAATTTCAGATTGGTTCTACATCCCAGCTTGTTCTGAAGTTGGCAACCATACCTTTATGGCTAAGACAAAATTGTGGTTAATTAGACTTAACTGGTTTGAGTGCTACTTTCACAAAGGAGCAAAAAGGCTGCATGAGCAGGTAAAAGACACATTTATTTCTTAGCCAGCTTGGCTTATCTGACTGTGACCATTGTTGGCTTTAGTTTGGGTTTAGACATAATGTCAAACCACTTTTTGACATTATATGAATGAACTGTGGGCTATCATAATCCCTCCTCTCTTTGTTTACCTCCCTGAATTGTGGTTTAGTGGCAGCCATGGATTGCCATTACGTTTAATCAGGACAAATCTATAATGAATATACTGTACTTAGTTTGCAAGCAAACCACAAGTGCTGCTTTATCACAGGACTATACCAGTTCTTTTTTCTGAGACTTAAACCTCTAAGTTCTGTCTCTTCTTTCCCTTCTTTTATGGTCTTTTCCTGTTAGATTGTAAATTCTTTGGTTCGTTTGTGCCCTGTGCAGTGAGAAAGGCAGGATGTAAATTGCACATAAATAAATACTTTGTTTTCTGTCTAACAGTTGTACTGAACCTAAGTTTCAAGGTTCTTCGGAAAGTAGTATTAAAACATCATTAATGACTTGGAAGGGTATAAAATACATAAACATTCTTATCTTTATATTTGCATTACAAAAAGAAAGAAAAGAAAAGAAATGAGAACTTGCCTTCTGTACCCAAACTGTGAATCCAGAATTCATTGCAGCTTTTTGTGAAGACAGCCTGTTTTATGTATTTCCGTTCTTTCATCCATTTGGCAGGTTAACATTGCAAGGAGAAGTCTTTTAGTAATCACTTCCTTTTTTTTCTTCCTTCCTGCCTGCTCCAACACTTAATATGCACATCAAACACATTATGACACAGCCATCCTTCTAGATGTGTCATAATGACATCCAGCCAGGAGACAACTGAGAAGCATGGCTGAACAAAATTATTTCAGAGCAAACAAACATCAGCTGATGGAGTAGGGAGGGAATTGAATCCAAGTGAGCATTTTTCCAGACAGTTTTGTTCTGTTCTTATCTTTTTACTAGTTCCTATAAATTCTTAAATCTTCCACTTTCTTTTTGGAATATACACAGTTTTGGCATGTCAGCCTATTTATTTAGGCCTAATTCTACTCATTAGTCCTGACTTGAGTAGAATGATTGAATCAAAGGAATTTGATGAGTCAGTACTTATGTCAGTATCATTGATTCAGTAGGTCTGCTCTAATTTGAATTACTGACTAGGTTTAAGCCCTAATGCTTTTAATAGCTTTTGACTATGTTTTATATACAACAGTTACTTTTATATTGACTGTGCCTAAAGCCTAGTTTCCTACATCAAGTAGTTATGATTGAGTATTTCAGCATGTGATTCCTGTCCTCCCATCTGAAGTGGCTGGACAGGTTTGCTGTTTTGGTGAGAAATGGCTCAGTAATCAATGTACTAAGTTATGTAGGTCTTAGTTACATCAGTACATTGAATCTGTCCTATAAACGGTAGACGCTTGTCTAACTTAATATGACATTGCCATTTGAAGTATTTATATTTCCTGTTAGTATTGTTAAAATATCTATTTGGACCACTTCTTTGGAAAAGCACCGCCACACTGGAGGGGATATTGGTGTAATATCAGAATTCCAACAATTTTAGTGAAAAATAACCACTTTATTGCTCTGAAGTAAGGCCCATTGATTTTAGCAGAACTTGAAACGTAATAAACATGCACAGGATTGGATTGCAGCAAGAAATGTGGACCTTAATGATATGAGAAATCTCAATGTCTCTTGGATAAAGAAGCAGCTGTGGGGAGGGATTTGGATTGTTTCAGTTTCAGAAGGGTCTCTGCAACTACGTCTTCAATGGGCTCCTTCACATACTACAAAATTTGAGAATGGAAGGCAAACCTTGGTAGGAATTACCAAATTAAGCATGTAGGATTACTAGATTTAATGGCATTTGTATGCATAATGTTAATGTCCACTTTGAATTGCTATGAATGTAGTAATAGCGAAGTATGCAAGTTACGTTAATGAGAGGCCCTTAGAGTGATACAAGGGATTGTTAGGGATTCTGTGAGAAGTTGTGAAGAAGAAGAAAAAAGAAACAACTTTTTTTTTTAGCTGTATATATAATAATATTTATGCAGGGGATCCCTGAGAGCTCAAAATAATTGAAGGGTTCCTACAGTGTAAAAGGGTTAAGAAAGGCTGCCCTAGATATGAGTTTGTTCCATTCTAGACAAATAACTAAGAAGTCTTGTGTAGTCTGAAAAAGCAGTTTGCTCTGACTTTCCTAACTCATAAGTTTCCTGGTGAATTTCTTTAGAAATGAAAGCGCATTAACATTTTAACTGAAAATTATGTACTGAATAGCTATTCTGATAAGTCTTGCTATGTGTCCTGATAATTCCTTTTCTCCAGAAAGGGCAGAGTATTAATGTACTAAGTGAAGAGTGCGCAGTGAATGGCTATTTCTTCTACTCTTGCTATGTTGTCATGAAAAGAGCATGATGTCATCAAAATAGCATGATTACTTTATTCATCAAATCTAGAAGGTTTTTCTATATGGCCTTACAGTCCACCTTCTACATTTGTGGGTTCTCATTTGCAGATTTGATTGTTTGGAAATTTGTAGTTGCTGCTTAACCAGCTTGTCCTCTTTGCCCCACCCCCAAATTTCCTATCCTTCCAAGAACACCAGCCTGTCACCTCCTTTCCCATCTTTCCACCATGATACTTTAGCCAGATTTTAAACCCCTTGCCGTCTTGGAGGATGGGGAGGAAGAGGAGTTGCTGAGGTGACTAGAGATTGAGAGGAGGAGGAATAGGATGATGAGGTTGATGGGAAGGAGTTTAAAATCTGGCTGAGGTGTGGTGGGGGAAAGGGGGTGATGGGCTGGCATTCTTGGAAGAACAGGAGAGGAGAAGTGGGAGCAGACGGAGTGAAGAGGCAGATCAGCCAAGAGAGGCTTGAAAATCTGGCTGAGGCTTGATGGTGGCAAGGTGGGAAACAGAGTGAGGGGCAAGGGCTGTTGGCAGGAAAGGAGTCTGTTGCCTTCATGTTGTGTGTGTATGGGTGAGTTATGGCATTCATTGTTTTTCTGCTTTTGCAAGGATCCTGCACCCTTAGCCTGCATGTGGAGGGCCAACTCTAATTGCTTTCATATAATCTCAACTAAAATTTATTTTCAAATAGATCTTTATTCTCAAATGCTTTTTATATATATATTTCTCTTTAGCCTGCAGGAAGAGAATATAGTGGATTGTTGTCTCACCATGTCGGAGATTGAGGAGAATCTCCAGGCAGCTTTCAAAAAGCTAAGGGTTGACTCAGAAGGGTAAGTGACATTAAGATATTAAATAAATAGAATACAGCTGTGCATTTTTATGTCACACAATAAAAAAATGTTTTGACGTTTCTTGCTGTCCTGGTTGTTGAGAGAAGTTTTAAACATATGTTACCAGTGTCATTTGTTGGCTGGGAATGGCCTCTCTCTGCCTTGTCTTTTATTGCTGGTTTCTAATAAAAAAAAGTTTATGCAGGACATTTTAAATGTCCAGATTATTTCACAGAATTTCAGTTCATTCAAGCCTGTTTCATGGGATGCATGGTATTACGCATATGTTGCAGGTGTGAGACTGACACTGGGATAGCGGCTTGTTTAAAGGCATCTGGTAAACTGATGACTGAGAAGAAACTTAAAATGAGGACTTGTCTTTTGTCCACTGGAGCCACTGGAGTGGGGAACAAGCTCTGAATTAATGAAATATACATTTCATGCACTCAGTTCTTTTGTACATAGAACTTAGATGTGGTCATGGCAGACATAACAGTTGACCCACATCCTCCCCCTAGCCTTTCCAAGTAGTACGACAATTAAGATTAGATTAGGAGCTTAGCAGAAGTTCCATTTACATGAAGAGGAGCATTCCCCTTGAGCCTAACTGCAGGGACAGATGTGGTGCTGAATAGCTGGTCTGTTTTGGCTTGTATTTGATCAGAAGCAGAATTGCAGCCTGCAGTCTGAAGTAGGGTTTACAAACTATCACTTTTGCTGCCAGCAATTTGACATAATGTTTTAATGGCTAAACCATATTTATGGCAGTCAACCCATGTCCAGAGACTACTGTATCATGGAGAGGAAAATGAACATAGAAGCTTGGAGAACTAAGTATTAACAAAAACAAAAGCAAGCA